>JBBPQG010000224.1:0-26622 GCA_038092395.1 Boletus variipes var. fagicola | reverse complement strand
CTGGAAGAATCCAAGTTTAAGTAGACGTCTCTTCATGCCTATGAATGCGCGCACTATTCTGTTACATCTTCCAGTACCATGTCTAGGATTGGTCAAAGGTTTGACATGATTGCGACGCGGTGCGAGCCAAACCAACTTACTGACGAAATCGTCGAAACCAAGGAGTGTCCCAGTGAACTCCCGGTCACTTTTCATGATCACCCAAATATGTGATCCAATACATCTGTCAATGAGCTCTGTCAAAGTAATCAATCATTTTCGCGCGAACCCTCGCTTTCGACGAGTAGACTTGCCTAGAGGAAGGATTTGAGTAGCCATCAGCAGTGCTCGACCAGTGAGATTGATGTAGTAGATGAAATCGGTTGGTCACATCGCAGCTCTCCTTATCTCGGGGTTCGCCGCAACGCACAATTATTGCCGCCGTTATGATATATAACATTCCCGTGCTACACTACTCGTGCAGGTTACTTAGCGTCCGTTAGACGCATGCTAATACGCATATCAAGCGGCTGCCTACGATGCTCAACATGAAGCAAGAAAGCAAGGTCGCGTCGTGCGGAAAAAAAGGACTATCCGGCAGCTCCGATAAGGACGTTACATGATGTTCGTGAAATGACGGCTGGGTAAAGAAAAAAAGACGCTGACGATCGCACAGATGTATTTGTCACCGTAGGAAACCGGTCACTGCTGTGCGAAGTTGAAACCCCCCTGTGGTGCGCTGATATCGGAGTGGAACTGGACAAGCAGTAAGCTGAACAGCCAGCAAACAAGCAAAAGCACACATACTGCATAACCACCGGCGTCGACAGCCGGTGCGCTAATGGCAGCATCCACCTCTTCCTCATCTGGGAAATACTTGTCCATGATATTGAACGCCTTTTTGTAAATGTCCAAGTTGTCGTGTGACTGAAGATTATGGATGGTGACCATGCCACCGGCTTCCTCGACGAATAAAGCATACTGATTCACTGCTCCGGGGCCGGCTGCCTGCTTGTCGGCCTCGCCAACTTTGAGAACGTTATCAAGGCCGTCAAGGGCGACTTGAATGATCTTGTTATCCATCATTGTAAGGAGGTCGCATAGAGGCTTGATGCAACCCTGAGAGACGAGATAACGTATTTGAGAAGGCTCATGGAGACCCCCAGAGGTTGCATTGGAAATCGCCCAGCAAGCCTCTTTACGAGTCTTGAAATCGGCATTTTGAAGAATGTTGATGAGAGGAGGGATGATGTTGGCGTCAATGACGGCCTGAATCTGAGGAGGTGAACCGGCAGTGATGTTTGAGATAGTCCAGCAAGCCTCTTTCCGAATCCCTTCCTTTGGCGACGACAGAAGTGAGAGAAGAGCAGGAAGAGCACCGGAAGCAATAACCACTTGGGTCTGTAGATCATCTCCAGTGACGATGTTCCCGATGGAACGCAGAGCAGGAGTCTGAACCGCCGTGGAACTGTGCATGAGCAAGTCCACTAATCTCCTACACACCGCGGACTCGATCACAGCTTGTATCTTGTCGTTAGAACCGTCGGAGAGATAAGAAATGGCCCAGCAAGCGTCAATCAAGATTTCGTCATCCATCGAGTAAATCAATTTAGTCAGGACTGTTAAAGCGGGTGAGATCTATTGCAGATATCAGCAAGAGGAATAAGAGGAATAGACTGTATGTAGTTTACCAGTTCCCATTCTGGTTGAGGATTCTTTCCTCGGCAGAAGTTGCTCAACGTCCAAGTGGCATTTCTGAGCATACTCAATTTGTGATTTTCACTCAAGAGCGTCAACAAGGGCCGCAAAGCACCCTGCTGCAAAACATAGTCTCTGCACTGTGGGCTGTCACCTGCAATGTTTCCGAGCGCCCAGACGGCTTGTTCGCGAACATCGAGTACAGGGGATGACAAGAGGTTAATAAACTCTGGAACTGCGCCAGCGCTTATTACGACTTGGGTGTGCTCGGCGGTTCCAGATGCGATGTTTGTGAGAGCCCAGGCTGCTTCAAACTACACCGAGGCTGAGTGTCCTGGACAGGTTGCGAAAGCAGGAGCGCTTACCTGGAGCATGGATTGCCCGTTTCGCAAGAATTCAACAAAGCGGGGGACAACGCCACATTCGATGACTTTTTCGATGGGTGGATTCTTCTCCTTGGAAAGCAATTTACGGAACTTTGTAGTCGCGTCGAGCTGGCGATCGGGATCGTCTGAGAATACGCCTGAGATCATTTCTTCGGCAAGCTGGGAATGTATGTTAGTGCAAGGTGCCACTCCTAGGATATGCAATCGTACTGGTGGCTCCCAGTCTCTGGCGGCGGTCTCCTCATCGGAATCGGCAGTAGAGGTAGGAAGAAAGTTTCTCCTCTTTGCGATGTTCTCCTCGCGTTTCTGTCGTCTGATCTCGACTTGCTGTTCTTCGCGACGACGGCGGAGATCGTCCTGTTTCAAGCCACCCTTGTTCTTGTAGGCTAGATGTGCACGCGTCCCTTGAGGGAAGAGCACATGGAGAGAAAGAGAGAAAGAACGTACTGGCTCTGCGGTGTTCCATTGTGCGAGACTCCATGGATGGTGTTGAGAGAAGAACGCGTCTCTGCCTCGAGTGCGAATGTTCAAGTTGACTCAAGATCCACCTTATCAGCCACTCACTCTGTCACAGTCACATCATGTGACATCACACCGTCACGTCACCCTCACGCTAGTACATTTGTACCACATAACTACTACGACTACACTACCTTGTCTAACTCTCCTCGTCAAACCTGTACTGGACATTCGGTCAGCATATCATATCTCTGCCAATTCAAAGCCTTTCCACTCACCTCGAACGGTGCGGGGGGGTCAGCATCCCCCGTGCTCTCGTCCAACGCAATATGCAAGCTCCGCTCACTCGGTGCATGTCCGTTGGGTACCGCACTTCCGTTCGCCGTCACCTCAGGCGGTGACAGGTCAATCAACTCGACTTCGTCGTCTGGCTGTTCATCCACCAAGATCAAAATCCCCCCTCCACCTGCGTATCTTTCCGATAACAGTCCCGATGACCCATTTCCTTTTTTGCCCACTCCCGTTGACAATGCCCTACCTCCTTTCGCAGCCTGTGCGTGAAGCGAGACGGGGCGGACTGGCTGATACCGTCCGTCTGAAGGGAAACCGATGTAGCTCAGCTGGGCCGGCGTCACCCGCGAGAAGTTGGCAACCTTTTCAAAGCTGGGTTCCGCTTTTCGCTTCGTCGAGATCCCCTTGGATTCCTCCGATCCCACATCCTCCATCTTCATCTCGACGTCCCCGTCTTTCTTCGAATCTGATTTTTCATCCTAAGAAGCAATCAGCACTATCGAGTAACCAATCGGTAATCTATCTCACAGTTTCCATCGCATCGGGATCGGCCGCCGCTTTCCGCTTTTCTCTTGCCTTCACCTTTGCCGTTGTCGAGAGCACTGCAGTAGCCATCTTCGCTGCCGTCTCCCTCTTCGGCGGTATTGCGGGTGCTGGATAGGCGAATAGACTTGGCCGGGCGTTCGAGACGAACTCAAATTTAGGCACCTGCAAGGCAGTTAGCATCCGCAACACGTGGAATAAATCAACCAACCTTCAAGTCTTCATTCAAACCAATGATGGCCGTAGGCTCAAACGCAAGACAAGCGCAGTGTGTAAGGGGATACCAATACCAGAACTGGCAGAACAACGCCATCCCAACGATGGCGTTTGTATTTCGACTGCCTGCTCGGCTTTGTAGGCTAATAGTCACGTTGCGACCTCCTGCATCAATCAACCCTTGGCCAACGGCTGCACCAAAGCGTGCCATGGGATCCTCGTGTTTGTCAGAAATAACCTTGGTATAGAGTGCACGGGTGGACGACATCGATGGAGATGATGTCTCAGATTGCTGTACGAGGATCATGCCAAGAGCAATAAATGCCCCCTGACGAACAAAGTCCACTCCGTCTTTGGTCATTGGTTCTAGAATCTCGACAGCATCCTATAGAGTGCCCCTGGTGTAAGAATTTCAAACAGTCTGAAAGCACATTCTTACCTGCATACCAGTGCCCGCACATGCGATACCAAGTGCAAGAGTAGCTCCACACCTGACATGAGGATTGTAACTCTCGCTGAGAAGCTGAACTATCCGGGGGACCTGACCGGGATTCTTGAAAAGAAGGAATGCAAGGGACGTGACAGCCGCTCTCCGCACGTCGTCTGACGTGTCCGAAACGGCAATGTGTAACAATTGGCGAACGGCGTCGTTGTTTGACGTTCCGGCATACGCAAGAGCAAGAGTGTAGACACCGCCGTAACGCAAGATGGGATCCTGAAAAACCGCGTTGGGAAAATGTGACTCGAGAGGAAGAGGATATCTACCTTTTCAGTCAACAACGATCGGATGGTTTCGTCAGCCTCCTCTTGCCGGCCATAAAATACAAAAGCAAGAGCCATGGCCAAACCGCGGATGATCTTTTCATGTTGAGTCTCCCGAGCGTAAGTGATCATCTCGTCGGCACACGTTTGACTAGCAGAACCTAGCATCACGAGGCCCATGGCATATCCTGCGGCCTCACCAGCGACAGCAGAGTCTGAGAAAAGCGTCTCCTTCAGATCGTCATACGCAGCGGTGCTGCGCCCGCCCATTCCGGCAATGCCAAGACCCAAAGCAGCACCATGTTGAACTATCTCGCCTTGCGCGTTTTTCAGAGTATCTCGAAGATAGTTTTCGACCGTTTGCCCATTACCACAGCCAGCGTTAATCAAGCCTAATGCGTAGAGCGCTCCACCCTCTGAATACGCAGCTCCCTGGATCTGGCTTTCAACGCCGTTCTGAGGAAGGTAAGGACCAAGAATATTCATGCCTTCCTGGAAGTACCCTTTATGGATTACTCCGAGGGCAGCAGTGGCCGAGAACTTGGCCCAATTTGTAGCCATGCCAAGCCATTCGAGGTTGTCCCGTAGGAATATGTCCGAGGTCGTGCCAGCATGCATGAACGCATTCTGGAGCGTGAGGGCGGTGTGGTATATCGATGACCGAGGCTCAAGTGATTCCTAAATGAAATGAGCTGCATGATAGGTCCTGTCTTGTGAATGGTTACCTTGCTGTTCTTCAGAATTAACATGTCCACCTTGTTCGTTCGCTTGAGGAACTCGAGATAAAACTTTACGGACTCCTGTCCGCCGAGCACGTTACGGAGCTTGTCAAATATGTTCTTTGTTTCCTGCTTACCATGATCGGTCACGCAAGGGTCAGAGTTATGTGGACAAGGGAAACCAACCTCAGTTCCCTCTGGCAGAAGCTTCCGGACACCTTCCAAAAAGTCTCTCGTGCCGCCTTCAGCCAAATCAAAAGCAAACTGATACGCCAACAGCTTTTCTTTGGGAACCAGTGACGTCAGGAATGGCACAGTCGAAGATGGATTGTTGAGCGTAACAAGGAGGCGCGCAAGCGAGTGAATATGAGAAGACTTTGTTCTGGAGGACGGTGCGGGAAAAAGCGGTAGCAAGAGGTTGAGAATCTGATCACGGTACAGGAGGGAGAAACCGGTGTCGAGAACGGCCTCCATTGCATAGGACAGGAGTGATACGTCGTGAGTGATGCTGTAGATTCGGGAAATTACATCGAGGCGGCGAGACTCGAGCGCGATGCCAATTGCCTGAAGGCAAGCCAATGAGCAGCAGCTTGTGGGTCCGGGACGAGTGTGAAATGCACCTGCCTGTACTCTCCTTCGTCTATACAACGCTGGAATATAGATTCTATAATGGACTGTAGCGGAGAATCGATCTTGGTTCCTATGAGGGCTTCCTCTGATCGTTGCAGAATGTATCTGTCTATTGCTTTGGCTGGGTTGCAATGCATGTTTGTTAGCGTGCCTGTGTGGCACGGTGAAGATAAACGCACAAATGACGGTTTCAATGTATTCGCTCGAGTTGTGATTACGAGCTTCTTCCTCGAACGCGCTGCCTGCGCCGAGAGCGAACGAGAGGGCTTCATCGTATTCGCCCAGGTAGTAGTAGACTTTGCTGGCGAGCAAAGCAGCAAGATCGCGAGCAAATTTTTGAAGCTGGTCGGACTCGTATAAACTTTCACTGTATAGAATGTAGCTGTGAAGCGCAGGAAGACAAGAAGGGAGAAATACGTGCATTAGGGCAATGTGTTCTGAGATTTCTGCCCAGAACTGTGGGACGAGGGGATGGAGAGCTGTGAGGGCATGCTGCTTGAATGCAGGGTTGGGTTCTGAGAGAAGTGCGAGCACGCCGGCGGCGGATGATTGGGCGCGGACGACCATGACGGTGTCGTATTCAAGCGTAACTTATGAGACGCGTCACCACCAGCCATTCCCCGAATCGACCCAAGTCTTTCAAGCGGAGTCTGTCGGAGATCCAAACCTTCCACCCCGTCCCGACGCGACCCTTGCTCATTCCGGCTTGATTCAAACAACATGTCCCTCCTCGCAAGGTCCTCTCGCACGGCCCCTCGCTTCGTCCGTGCACTCGCGACCAACGCACCCGCGGGCTCACAGTACTTTGTCCAGCTCAATGCTCTACGTGAGCATGCCGCACGTATGTATCCCACCCCCTCAATATTCCATTTACTCAGCCCCCGCAGACACCACAGACCTCTGGCGTAAAATAAGGTATGTGATCAGCATCAATGGCCTTCGTCTCGCTCATCTTCTTCCCAGCTTCTATGTTGCGTTTCCCGCCAGTACGATGTCACTCGCTTCATCTCCAGTTCCTGTCTCAATTCCTTGCCAGCTTTTGTTACATGTGCATGGGTGTACAATGTCGAGTCGGAGCACGCCGCTCACGAAGACCCCTTGATTGAAGAAAACAACGGCACTCTTCCTCAGCCTCCGCCATATCCATACCTGAACCGCAGGGTTAAGCCTTTCCCTTGGGGAAGCAACTCTCTATTCTTTAATCCAAGAGTAAGCTTCCGTGCCTCTATATGCAGTGAGATGCTTCAATGTCGCACAGTACAACATGGACATGGACAAGGTGGACGGGTAGACCAGGCTATCAGTCGATCATTAACATATTAAATTGGTCCTACTGGTATCAATTATTACTCGTCAACATCGAACCTATACATCTTCCATCATTGACATGTCACTCAACGTGGTTGAATGTAGCGTCGAAACGGAGCGACTGAATCATCACTACTCTAACAAGTTAACCAAGCTCCCAACAGAGTGCCACCGATGACGGTTACCAATGCCGCGAGCACCGGTGAAGCTTTTAGCGTCACGGCATGCACATTCGCAGCAGCGTTTGCGGTACTGAAACTTGTTTAGCTTTATCCTCGATGATCAGGGGTGTTGCTTACCTGGTGGGGGCTATCACAGTGAATTGTGAGCCACCATACGAAGTAACAACGCCTGCGCCGCTAGGAGCGAGGGTAATAGCAGGACCGCCCGCAGAAGTCACTATGGTCTCGGCCACACCAGCAATGGCTACAGAAAATATGGGTAAGGGTCTTGAAGCTTCTCGAGGCACGCACATGTCACAGCTGCAAAAACAGGGCTAGTGGTAGCGTCCGCTCCATGGGATTGAAGCCAGGTCGAGGCTGTGGAAATGTTGGGCCGTGCTACGCTCACCAAGCTAGCAACATACCGTCCGAGAGACCTTCCTCGAGGCCGGATGAGGCGGCACTCAATCCCACGCTGTACCAAGAAGCAGCTGTCAAATGGAATTCAGTGCCAGGGCACGAAAGTAAAAAGAAAACAAACCTTCGGAGGTTGCCCTGGTGTAGTAAGAACCTGCCTCGGATGTGTACGAGTCTATGACGCTACCAACGTCATCTGCGACTGCGGAGTTAGCCCGAATGTTAAACAAAAATGTCCTACGCACATCGGCGTTCGATTGGAATCGGCTCAGCGTGGCTAAAGGTGGCCAGGATAAAAATGATAGATGTAATGACTGCGTGGGCGTGCATGTTCGTAGAATGAAGACGTCAAGTCTAGAAATCGAAGGGGTGGTCGCAGACGAGGAACATGGATGTGCAAGGAGGTAATTATAAAGTGTAGAGGGAAGCAGTGCCCATATCGACCATCATTTCGGCCACACCGCTAGATATACATCTTATGTACATACATCTGAAGTTTTCCGAACACGGCCTTTTAGATGTAACGATCCGTCGTCAAGCACGCTGCCCTCTAGGACATCATTACCGAAATAGGCAGGTGTCGTAGATCGACACTCACGCCAGTCTCAGCGAGTTATCTCTTCTTCGTCCACCATGCCTCGCCCCATTATCGCACCTTCCGTGCTCGCCTCAGACTTTGGCCAGCTCAGTGCAGAATGCAAGAGGATGATCAAAGGGGGCGCCGAGTGGCTCCACATGGGTACAGCTTCTCAAACGACCTCTGGTGGCCGTGCTATTGACTACAGCGCACCCCCGCAGATGTCATGGATGGGTATGTTTCGTCGCATCACAACCTCCCGTGTGCTCATCAATCACCAGCCACTTTGTACCCAACATCACCATGGGTTGGTTGTCGTTCTACAATGGATTTTCTCTTGTCCCTGACATATACATCAGGTCCACCTGTGCTTTCGTGTGTATCAAAGGACGTGCCCGGCATATTCATGGATTGCCACATGATGGTGACTCAACCAGAGAAGGTAATCGTATACGGCACCTCGCGCTGTACGTCAGTGACCCCCTTTTATATCCTAGTGGGTCAACGACATTGCCGACGCGGGAGGTTCGTTGTACTGCTTCCACATCGAAGCAACCTGTAAGCCTGCGTCTTGCTCCACTTTCCATAAACCTCTTACATGCCAAAGCTGATGCCGTATCCCTCATCCGCGCTATTCATGAGCGCAAGATGAAGGCCGGTGTTGCCATTTCACCTGATACGCCATCCGCAGCCATCACAGACGAAATCGGCGCGGCAGCAGATATGCTGTTGGTCATGACCGTGTATCCCGGTAAGTTGCACGTGTCTGACAGAGACCATCGCCAGTCGATGACGAGACTTGTGCTAGGTCGCGGTGGCCAAAAGTTTATCGAACGCTGCGTTCCAAAGGTCGCTGAGCTTCGCGCTCGATTTCCCGACAAAGATATCGAGGTCGATGGCGGTGTTGGCCCAAAGACGGTTGGTGTCTGCGCTGAGGCTGGTACGTCCTTGGTTTGTGCAATGACTCTGGAACCGAGATAATGCCTGCACAGGAAGCAACGTCATTGTAGCTGGAACTGCGGTCTTTGGTGCTCCCAGTCCTGAGGACGTCATCACGGAGCTGAAGGCGAGTGTCGCCGCTGCCCAAGGGAGCAAAGCTCAAACTCCATGAATAACGCTTCCAAAAGAGAAGGCAGTTTTACATTCAGTGTTCCAAGAGGAGATTAGAATTCGAATATGTTATCCGTCCTATGCAAATCCTACAGCTAGACCACTGCTGCAACTGTATTGCACATGAACTAGCTAGCATGGTCCGGAATGAATGAATTAAAATGTGGATTGTATTGACAAGGACCGTTATCAGAAATTTGGTATATAATGTCACAGTTCGCACTGGAAGGAGTCAGAGAGAATTCTAATCCAACAATAGTGGAAAATGCAAATTGTATGCATGTACGATATGCGTAATCGTGAAAAATGTGGGCTGAATATCGGAGTAATAGATTGTCAACTGGGTAGGGAAGATCGCGAGCTGGACAATGGGACCCCGTAAGTCGTCACCACTGAAGCCATTCTCCGTACATGTTTGGCCGTTCGCCACGAATGTATGCCTCAAAGGTTCGCTTGAGGACAGTTGCCCAGTCAAGGTCTCGTTTGTCATCGGACACTCTGTCTACCCATTCTTCGGGCTCAATATCTGGCATGGCGGCAGCGCGTGCAGCTTTCTCCCCAGCAGAGAACCTGGGTCCAAGGTCCGGCCAATTGCGCGAAGGATCAAATGGCTTCCACCTGAGTACACAGATTAGGCAACGCAGCCACGTCAGACCACGTAAAGCACTCACCAAAAGTTATGGAAATGATAAGAGTATGCACCACGGAAGAAACCCTCGAAACCTAAAGCCTGCGGTGCTGCACTATTTTGTGTAGGTGTATTAAAAAAGTCGGCAAATCTTTTGCAAGTTTATCAGCCATGTTAACTTTCAGTCGATATACTGGTACTCACTCAGTAAAGTATGGTTGAGGGGGTCGCTCGCGCTGGAATACTTCCGTATTAAGCCACGCGGAGTCAAAAAGAGCATCCGGAAGGCGTAAAAGGAGACCTTCCAAGTGTGCGTCCTTTGTGTATCGGGAAACCGTCATGGGATGAAAATCCAAGCCATTTTTGAGGGCCGTGCGGAAGAGGAACGATCCAAGAGCGGAGTTCTTGTTCATACGAAGTACTGCAGTGTTGTACTTCTCCAGACGTGACCATCGATATGCAAACGCTCCCTTCCAACCCCAGAGTTCTTCCCAATCCCGTAGGAAGATGGTGTCCGCATCAAGGTAGATGCCACCAAACCTGTGACATAGTACGAACCGAGCCATGTCAGACAAGATAACGGAAAGACGATCGTATGATGACGAGGACTTGGAACCCGTGCGATTGAGCATGTCATCTTCATCGGACTTGTCGTTGCTAGTGGAAGATGGTTTTGGAGTCGCGGCAGTATCGGTGCTATTATCTGAGTTACCGGTCGGAGAAGCCTCGGCACTCTTGGATCGATCAGCAGGAACATTGATAATATGGCCTCCAGAGTTGAATAGAGTTTCCCTGAGCTCTCGCCATTCATCTTTGAGTTCAGGAATACCATCAAGCTGGTCAGTGGTGTTCCAGAGCTTGAACTTGATAACATCCTTGAACCTGGGGTGTAAAAACGGGGCTGCCCAAGGATTCGTCTTCAGTTGCTCGAACATGTCAGTAAGGGCCGAAGGATTAGGGATGGAGGCTGCGGGGCCAGGGTTTATCCACAACCAAAATTCTGGCCGGCAGACGTTGGATTCAGGGTCTTCTTTCAGATGAAGGCCATGATTTTGCGTGAACAAAAAAGAAAGAAGTGCGAGATATGGTTTGTCGGTGAAGGGACCGGTCCAGAACATATGGAAGAGGCGGGGATTTTCAGGGTCGCATGGTGACGGGAGACTGGAGTAGGGGATGTGTTGCAATGTTGGGCGGAGAAGTAGAGGAGGTTCCCATTCCACTCCACGCTTTTTGGTTAGTCCAGCATTAGGATCCTGGACGCCGCCAGACTCCACAGCACGTGGCGCGATGACATTTGCCAATGATATTTGTGCTGGTTCAGTGAAATTTTCGCGGTCTTGCTCCATGTAGATGTACTTCCACTCGTCCGTCTTACCCCTCCTCATGTGATTACCGTTGTCTAGGCCAGCGCCAAGGCGGAGGACTTCAAGACAATCACGAACATACTGGGTGCACGAGAATGAGTATGACGCAGACGCATGATTAAAAACTATAATTAACCTTGTTCTGAGAAAAATCGCACTGCTCCATGATGATGTCTAGGTCAGCGACAGAGCCGGGAACGGGACGCGGAGGGTAGGCGACGTTTGGCGGCTGACTTTGGATGTCAAGGTAGACACGGCGTGGACCGTCCCCCCGTGTCTTCGTAGCCACGGGACCGGGCGGCGGTCTGAATCGAGAAGGAATAGTGGGGACTTTTCGTGGAGGAAGGGCAGGATTTAGAGGAGGTGCCGTCAAACCGACTTGCTCTGGAACTGACGGCGTGTGTTAACGATGGGCAAGATTGCGAGGGTACACTAATAACTTACTCTCCCTCTTGCTGGGGTAATGGCTACTAGCAATCTCCCACTTCCAGATTCGCTGGATGTCCTCTCTGCCAAAGACGAGTGTAGATGACTCTCCGAAATTGGGGGTCCACTGTTTCTCCTCAGGACCAAACCTACGGGCAAAGGAGAAGAATGTACAGAGAGAGGCGATCAAGAGCAGGAAGACGATGAGCGGTCCTCGTCGCCTACCGACGCGCGAGAGGCCAAGTTGTTGCATGCGGACGGGGTTTGGCATGAAGAGGCGCAGCCTGCGAGTGCGCACGCCAGGGATCGGGACGGAGACGGGGACTGTCCAGGACATGGAACGAGAATGTCTGTGCATCTTCTCCTGGACAGCGGAGGAGTACGTCGGGAGGCCATTGGTCAGACGTGTCTTGTCTGGATAGCCATTTGCACGTTTCGGTATAGAGAAATAGTTGAGCGATGGCATAAGTCCAGAGGACGGAATTCGCTCGCGTTTGAGCTTTTATTCGAGAATAACCAGCCGCATCACAAAAATTCTGTGCAGTGGCTGCGCGCGAAAACATTTCCTCTCTTGTACATTCCGCAGCAGTACAACAAGTACTAGTACCATCGTATCCATTCCCCGTACATGTTTGGGCGTTCGCCACGAATGTACGATTCAAATGTCCGTTTCAACACTGTAGCCCAGTCAAGATCCACCTTGTCGTCGTCAATCTCCTCCACCCAGTTGTCCAGATCACCGTCGGGGTTGGCGGCTGCTCTGGCAGCACGTTCACCCTCCGTGAAACGTGGCCCGAGATCAGGCCAGTGCCGAGCCGGATCGAATGGCCGCCACCTAGTCGAGTGTGTAAGCGAGTGAGATCCACCGCTAGTGGCAGAGTGTAGCATACCACGAATTATGATAATGATACGAAAACGCGCCTTTAAAGAAGCCATCAAAGCCGGTCGCAAGGGGAGCAGCACCTTGACGCGCAGGAGTGCTGAAAAAGTCGGAAAAACTGACAGGCGGGTTAGCAACAAATCTGTCCGTATAGGAAGAACAACTCACGAAGTAAAGAAGGGTTGAGGTGGACGTTCATGCTGCAACCCCTCAGTATTAAGCCAAGCAGGATCAAAAAGCGCGTCAGGAAGTTGAGTCAACAGTGGATATAGATGTGCATCCTTCAAGTAGCGAGTAATTGAGCTGGGGTGGAAATCGAATCCGTTCTTCAAGGCAGTCCGGAACAGGAACGACCCAAGGGCGGAACCTTTGTTGAGATGGAGTACCGCGGTGTTATAAAAACCGTGATAAGACCAGCGATAGGCAAACGCCCCTTTCCACCCCCATATCTCTTCCCAGTCACGGAGGAATAAGGTGTCTGCATCAATGTAAATACCACCAAAACGATGGGTGACGATAAATCGAGCCATGTCTGACAGGATCACGGAGAGTCTGTCATACGATGCTTCCGATTTCGAACCTAAGCGGTTAACTATCCCATCACTGGACTTCCGTCTCGTAGGATTGGGATCAGGAATGTTGACAGACACGCCGCCAGAATTGAAGAGTGTATTTACTGAACGCCATTCGTCCCGAAGCTCCGGAATACTGTCAAGTTGTTCAGTCGTGTTCCAGAGCTTGAACTTGATGATGTCCTTGAAGCGCGGATGTAAGAAGGGGACTGCCCAAGGGTTCGCTTTCAAAGACTGATACATGTCTGTCAGCGCTGAACCCGCGGGGGTAGCAGCTGCTGGGTAAGGATTGATCCAAACCCAAAACTGAGGGCGACACGCTGGCCCACGACTGCTCTTGAGTTGCAGTCCAAGGTTTTGAGTGAACAAGAACGAAAGAAGGAAGGTATACGGCTTGTCATCGAATGGACCAGCCCAATACATGTGGAAAATACGTGGATTTTGTGAATCGCATGGCGCCATAAGGTTCGCGTCAAAACGATGACCCCGTGACGGTGGAAGGCTCAGGGGGGACTCCCATGATGAACCTTTTTTCTTCTGCAAGCCTGCATTACGACCATACCGTCTGTTTGGGTGTGCGGCAGGGGCCAGAGGGATGGTAGTTTGCTGAAAATGTAAATCTGTTGTGTTAGATCCTTCCTCCATATAAATATACTTGACCTTGTCCAGATTTCCTCGTCGCACTCGTCGGCCGTTGTCCAGGCCGGCGCCAGTTCGCAGAAATTCAAGACAGTCACGGACAAACTGACTGTCTTCAGATTTCGGCCTGAAGGAAATAAAAGGTATGGCTCACCTTCCCGCTAACAAAATTGCAGCGATCTAGTATTATATCGAAGTCCGCGATGCTCCCCGAAATTGGTCTGGGTGGGTATGCAACTGTATCGAGATCTTGAGAAGGGTTTTGTACTATATGGTGTGTCCTTTGAGGACCAATGCCTCGGGTATTTATAATTACGGGGCCAGGAGGAGGAGTAAACGACGAAACGAGCACGTGTGCCTTGGCAGGCGGTAGAGCAGGATTAAGTATGGTGGTGGTGAACCCTATCTGTTCCGGTACTGGAGCAACGTAAACATGCATACCTCCGCAAACGAAGTAAAATGTCTCACTCTTTGCACTACTTGGATGATGGCCGCTATCTATCTCCCATCGCCAAATTCTTTGTAGCTCATCCCTGCTGAACACCAGGGTTGAATCACTAAAGGTTGGAGCCCAACTTGCATCCTCTGTGCCCAGAAGTATCAGGACCACACACATGGCGAAGAGTCCTCCGAGGAAAGCGCAACATCGAGGGAGAAATCCTTTGCAGCCAAGCCAAGATGTGGATTGTACGTGTGTGAAGCTTGCTACCCTAACACGAATACGGCGTGGTTTGGCGCCGAGCGCAGAGGCAGGGAGAGGGATCAGCCCATATGATTTGGGGGTGGCCCGGGTGTCCACTTTCTCTTGGACGGCAAACGAATCGGTATGGTGGATGAACCGACCGCGCCTGAGGACCGACATGTAGCTAGATGAGCCCGACATGTTGGGGTGCAGAAGGAACGTGATTGTTCATGGCAATGAAGGAACAGACGGAGAATGGGCTCTGACAGTGGGAAGTCGTGCACATGCTCGCCAATCTCAAATCCCATCTGCATGTTTTGACGCCCAGGCACTCAACCTACACAACTACGTCGGAAAACGGAAATTTCTACGTCGTCGGAAAACGACATTCTATGCTACAAACTCAATTCGCACCCAGGGGCTGCAGTTCGAGATCGGCAGCGTCAGTTGGAACGGACAGAATCCGGAGGGTGTTGGTGTGCCCGAGACCTCCCTTCCATCCCTGGACGGCGATGATGGTCGTGCCAGTCTTGATAATGTTCAGCTCAAGAGCATTCTTCAGCCCGAAACGAATGCGATTGTCAACCTGAAAAGAAAACACACTCGAGATGTGCTCAGGAGATTCTTTGGACCATAACTCACGTCTTTCTGCCATTGACTCTCGGGAATACCGCGTGGCTCGGGGTACCAGAATGGGTAACATCCACGGTGCAAGTGGATCTGACGGGCAGTCTGCTCGTTGCGGGTCACTGGACGGTATCAGTACGACGTCATGTCATTCTTGGACCAACATACCAGTGATGATTGGGACTAGGGGCCGGTACTTGGACACCAAGCGGGCGGTGTTGCCGCTGGTGGATAGCACAAGGATAGCACTAGCGCTCTGTTCGGAGGCTGCAGCGACCGCAGCGATCGCTACGGTTTCCACCGTCTCTGTGGGTCGAGGTTGGATTGCCCTCAGCTCATCATATAGAGGGGGATAGCAAATAGCGGCTTCAGCAAGGAGGCATGTTTCCGCCATCATGAGAACTTGGACTATTCTCAGACGATCACTCCGAACTGAGACATGCGGAATACCTACCAGATTGCACGGGATAGCTTCCTTTCGCAGTCTCCCCTGACAACATGACACAATCGGCACCATCGAGCACAGCGTTGGCAACATCGCTGACTTCCGCACGTGTAGGCCTCGGGTTGTACTTATTTATTTTCAGTGAACCATACCAAAAAAAAAAGACAATCTTGCTCACTGTCATGGACTGCAGGAGATTAAATTAGCTCTCGATCAAAGTCAAGAAACAGGCCGGGCTTCACCTCAAGCATCTGCGTAGCAACGATCACAGGCTTTCCGGCGATGTTACATTTCGCAATCATCATCTTTTGAGCCAGGAAGACCTGACTAGCAGGAATCTCGATACCAAGGTCACCACGAGCAACCATCACTCCATCACATTCCCGCAAAATTTCGTCAAAGTTTTCTACGCCTTGTTCGTTCTCGATTTTGACAATGATCTTGATGCTAGCACCATCGGGACCCAGGACGTGACGAATGTCCTTGACATCCTGAGCACGGCGAATAAAGGACGCGAAGACCATGTCGACACCGTTCTTGACGCCGAATTGCAGGTCTTTTTTGTCCTTTTCAGAAAGCGCCGGGAGATCTACGTCCGTCTTGGGGAGATTGACACCCTTGCGAGAAGAGAGGGTGCCATTGTTCAGAGTACGAACGCGAACGTTGCCACCATCGATCGACAAGACGAGGAGAGACAAGATACCTGAATGTAGGTGAGTATATGCTTCAAGAGTCGAATCGGAGGGATTACCGTCGTCGATGTAGACGAGCTTTCCTGGTGCAGTGACCTTGGGAAGGTTTTTCTGTGATGAAAGGGAGTGGTGAGAACGCCAAGATATGTTGGTCAACGGAAATTACTGACGTAGTCAAGCCAAAGGTGCTCGCTATCGCAAGATTCGCTGTACCTGTCGTCCGTGGTAATTATGAATTCATGTCCCGCCTTGATGGGGATCTAAAGCGAAGGTGAGTCATCTGATCGACAGAGACAAGAATATATGCATACATCTTTTCCGTCCTTCATCAAACCAGTACGGATTTCAGGACCTTTCTAGAGTATAATGAGCTCGATCCTTTAATCGAGTGCCCAGGGTACATACAGTATCCAGAGCGATCGCGACAGGACGACCGGGCTCGGCTTCAGATATGTCTCAACTCCCGTAGAGAGTCTCGAGAGAAGATACTGGCTCACCGGCGACCATCTTTCTGGTATTGTCGATGACACTCTGGTGATAGTCATACGAGCCATGGGAAAAGTTCATGCGAACTGAGGTTCGTCACAATATGATGGCACCATCGCATCGCTGAGGAAGCGACTCACCAACATTGACACCTGCACGCCTCAATTCGGTAAGCTTTTCGACGGAATTCGTGTTTGGACCTGCAACGATATGAGAACCTTGATCGAGCGATCATACACGGCTGGATTCGCACCAATGGTCGCGATGATGGCGGTCTAAAGGATGTGTGAACGTTGAGTCGACCTGCAGACGAAGAATGGTGACATACCTTGCGAAGGTACTTGGTTTCAGCAGCTGGCTGAATGGCCTTTGCGGGGCTCAGAGTAGAGTTCCACTCGAGCTGAGAGCGGATACCATCGTAGATGAACATGCTTTGGCTTGTTAGATGGGACAGGACGGAATCGAGTGTGTGATCTATAGTGGTGAGGGGAATAAAGAGAGACGTTCAGCACATCTGTGGGAGGAGACGGCTAATGGTAGGGAAAAAAGGAGAGCCAGGCTGATCTTATCGATCGACTGTGTACCAGACTTACCTGTGCTGTACGTCAACGGTAGGCGCGATGCGGCAGTGTGTGGCAGAAAAGGGTCGCGTCGGCCTTTAGCGTTTTTATCGGAGCCTGACTCTCCCTGCCAATCGCGTTCGGGCCCACGAACGTGTCCATGAACAACTGCAATAACATTACGATGTATATCCATCTTTCTTTGGTCCGCACGGATACAAGCCAGACCATCATCCCGGCATAAAAACGAGAGCTGAAGTGGGAGCGAAGCACAACGTATATAACGGAAAACAAGCAAAAGAACACAACACAAGGGCGATGATAAACGTTACAATACCCTCAGTGTCCACCCGTGCAATCCTCCGTTCGCACTTGCTGCAGCCTGAGCAGCAGCGAGCCAACCTGGGTCTGCGGTTGGTCCTCCAGGCGGTGTGAGAACGTGACCAGGAGCCATCCCACTGAGATCCATGGATTGGAATACATTCTCGCATGTTATTGTTCTTCCAGAATGATAGCCAACCCCATCAGAGGACCTGATAAATAGAATAGGCAGGCTTCTGCCGGCAATCGATGACTGCGGTGAGTTGTTGGCAGCTTGAGGGCCACCACCGGTTGACCCGTCAACCTGGGTCCCCAGGGCGGCGCATTCACCATCAGATGGTGCTGTATGGGTTCCAGTTGTTGCACCGTCGGTAGCCAAAGCATTAGGGGGAATGACGTCCTCCTGGAGTGCTTTAAGAATTTCATGGAGCGAAGGGAGTTCCACTGTCACCAGTGTGTGCAACGCTGGGTACCTCCCCCCGGAAACATTGGAGGGAACACCCGGCACGGCCCCGTCGTTTGGTGTCAATTCAGACGAAGGCCCTGGGATCCCACCGCCGTAAGAGATATTCGTGAGTGGACCTGGTGTGTGCGGTGGAAAGCAACGTGCACGGAGAGGACCAACATTCCCAAGATAGACTGTGAGCGGCTGCTGCGTGCGTGTCTTCATATCTTCGTAAAAGAAGTTGGAGACTGTCAGTTCCAAGGTGTTATTTGCTGGACGGTAAGTCGGAGCCGTAAACAGAGTTGGGAATGGCGTAATAGGAAGTTCGGGTATCGAATTGTTCTGACCAAACGCATCGAAAAACGTGTATTGGAACTTGGCTATGAATGGTGTGGTCAGCAAATCAAATTATGAACGATACACGATACACGTACAGATGCCGACAATTGTCCAACAAAGATAATCATCAACTTCGTCAGAGAGTACTCGGACGCCATCTTTCATTTCTTCTCTGACACGTGGTGATTGGAAGATAAGAGGATGCGTTCCACTCTGTGATGACACTCCAGGAGTAGATGCGGTAACTCCTGGTGGGCCAGGGAGGGGCCCAGCGGCAGACAGGTAGTGTCTCGAGCCATCGGCATTAACGCGTTGCAGTGCAATTTTTTGCATCTGACTGACGGGGCCGCCATCTTCTGCAGATACCCGGCCTTTGTCTACTTTGCGTATGATGAGGGGTGATGTCGCGATGTTAGAAAGCGTGTCCGATAACACCACCTCACACCCATACGTCACGGCCTGATGGCCGCCTGTAGTATTGTGAACGTGAGTATTCGCATATAATACTTTCAGGTCACGTGAAAACATACCGTGGACCGGCGGAGCGTCCTCTGGGCGGCGCACTACATTTACATTGAAAGCTGACCAACTGACGTTGCTAGCACACAATTGGGCAGAGTCAATGGTCATGTATTTGGTGCGAACCGTTTGTGAGTTGATACGGTTGAAAAGAGAGACTGGACCTCCAGCCAGAATGCACGAGGAGATGTTACGTGTCTTGGCTGTCTTCTTCGAGGGCTTAGATATAATTGTTACAGGAGCTGAATCAAACGACGCCCAAACACGGCCACCAGTATTATCGCCGCCCTCTCCCGTAGCCGAAGGGGGGTCCATGATATCGAGAGACAGAGTGAAGCTCTTGGCCTTGGCGGTACCAGTGACGTGAAGGAACTTGAAACTACCAGTCATGTTATTGTCCAAGGAGGTTTTCTGATCAAAGGAGCGCTCTCCTTGCTCAGAAACGACAGCCATGGAAAGCTGTTGAGAGCGCATCTGCCATACTGGTCCCTGAATATGGACGATAGGAGGAGGACAGAGGAAACGTTTTTCGCTGCCATATGATTTTTGGGCGACGGCGGCATGCAGACACATTACAGTAGTCATCGGTATGACGCGCGCCGGGTCCTGGGAGACATGATCGCGCACGGTACGACGAATTTTTGGATGGGGATCTTCCTGTTCCCCTTCGTCGAGCTTGCGCTTACTGTTCTTACTACCGGAGGGCTTATCGCGGAAGGAGGGTGAACACTGACGCGTTTAAGCGCTCGGAAAGGGACAGACTTACTTGTGGAAGTAAGGTGACGTGATGTGAAGCTGTGAGTTGAGGAGGGGGAGGAGGAATGGCCCAGTGATGGAGGGCAGACTCCGGGGGCAACTGATCTTTGCGGCTCGCGGCAAGGATAGACTGGAGAGACGCGCTCGGATCGGGATTAGAAAGGACGGATGGTGAAGCGGCGGTTACGGTAGGGTGAGTATGGCTTACGACGCCATTGTTGGAGGAGGGGGGCTGAGGTTTGACGGAGGAGAGCTGTTGGGTGGACTGGTGGGGGATATGTTCGGCGGGAGGAGAGGTGGTGTCTACGAGAATGTCGAGCGACGGTTGGGGCGGGGAAGGAGGGCGTGGAGACGAGCTCTTTGACGCAACCTGGTGGAGATGGGCGTCGAGGTGAGCGGCGTCGGGCATTGAGACGTGTGGGGAAGAGAAAGGATGGAATGTCCTCATAACAGTTTCCCGCCAGGGATAACGATGTTGGCTGCCAGCTGTGGGAATCGACAACAGAGGTGGGAAAAACGAGAAAAGCCTGAGAGTCGTTCAATGTCGCGCTGATGACAAATACATTCCAACACGTGCATTTCCGTGGGAATTCAGCCACAATGCTCCCACACTGCCACTCTCCCTCTCTCACGCTGTTCTCGGGCCCCGTCCACGGTGCATGTATTAAAAACATAGACAGGCGACGACGTAGATGAGTCGAACAGCGGTACTAAAATACGACGTAATATTCCAATATGGTCCGTAAAGTCAACAGTCCCCATGTGCCATCAAGAACAGTCGTCCAAACTCGTAATCTGTTTTCCTCTAGCTCGGAGGGTCACGCGGAAATCCAGACAGCCTTCGCCCATCACCGCCTCCGTCACGCCCTCGACTCTGACCAGGGAAAGGGACGGTCGCATTGGCAAGCGTCCGAGAGTCTCGTTTAGACCCCCTAGGGTCGGGGCGGATGCCCAGCTCTACGTCATGCTGGTGTCGTTGCCAGTCCTCGACTCTCAGCATCGACTGCCGCTTCGATGAACTTGAGGCGTTGGGTCCACCGCCGGCCGCAACGAGCTTACCTGCGCTCAAGGTATTGGCGCCGTGGCTGCGATCGCCAGGTTTTCCTCCGCCCGTTGGCGAACCACGTTTACCCGATCCATCGTCCGATTTGCGCTTTGCTTTCTCTTCCCGCTCGCGTTCCGCCACTTTCTCCGCTTGGCGTTTGTTTACTACCTCCCGCTCAATCGCCATTGATCGCTCCCAGCGACTTTTGGCCGCCGCCAGGTCCGCAGTCTCCTTCTCTGCCTGAGTAATCGGATTCTGCAGCCCATGCATCTTTTGTCTATGGCGCTCCTCAAGTTCCTCGAACGTCGCAATACGCTGTGGCTCAGCCTTTTGAGGAACGGGAGAGACAACGTTGCCACGAGGCAAGATGAAGGGCACGTTTGAAGCGGTGTCCTGAGTAGCTGCTTTGATAGGCCGCGTAGGGGGCAACACAAGAGGGATGTTTGGGTTGGGCTCGGGGCCGTTCTTCGAAGGACGGGGACGGGTGAGGATATGGGGAATGGTGTTGGGCGGGGGCTGTTCGAACACAGGTGCATGACCAGGTGGTTGTAGCAGGACAGCGGGCATGTTACTGCTTGTATGGCTCTGTGATTTCTTCATCTGCACCTTTGCTACACCAGGGAGTGAAGCGGCGATGGGTATATCTTCATCTGAGGTATCCTTGGGGGTGCTGTCGTTGCCACTGACCTCGAGCATGCTCTCTCGATGCTTGCGCTGGACGAGAGCGTGGGTTACTGCCTGAGGGATAGGGAGACGTTGGGCGTTGGGCATGGTGGCAGAGACAGGCGTGGTTGGAATCGGCGCAGTCACACCAGATGGTGGCTGAAGCAATTTGCGGTCACGTACGTAAGCGTCCCAATCTTCATCTTTTGGCAAGGGAACGCTTGTAGGACGGCTTATGGAGGCGCCAAGAGGAGGTGCATCAACGAGCTTGGACAATTCCATGGACAGTGCGCGGCCACGCGGATCAGGTTGTCTAGGAGGTCGTGTGTGTGGCCGAGGGGTAATGGCGTTGTCGAGGTCGTAACTGAGAGTACGACGTGAGGTGAGCGAGACCTTGCGTGAGCGCGAATCATCAGAGTCCACCCCAGGTGTTTCTGACCGCAACGCATCTATGGAACGCCTGATAGTCTGGATTTCAGCAAGGAGTTCCTCCTTGCGGACGAGGTCGCTCAGCTCGGCGGAAATCTTGGCCCTCTGGGCTTCCCGGGCTTCTTTGCCGACTTCGGGCTCTCTATCGGTAATGAAGCCTGCTGGGACGTCATCTTGAATTCCGATTCCAAGGT
This sequence comes from Boletus variipes var. fagicola, assembly GCA_038092395.1. NCBI lineage: Eukaryota > Fungi > Basidiomycota > Agaricomycetes > Boletales > Boletaceae > Boletus > Boletus variipes. The sequence goes on along the minus strand of JBBPQG010000224.1, from coordinate 4,654 downwards.
TTAGATGAGGGAGTAAAGTTCCCGCAGCCTGAGAACCTCTCGCAGTACGCTTGAGTTCGTCCTCAGGCATTGGAGCTGCCATGAAGTCGGATACACCGGAGGTATGCCGGGCACGACCACCAACGAGAGTAAAAGTGGATGAGCGACCTTCATGGGATCCAGATGTCGGGAATTCTTTCATGAGAGGTGTGCCCGAGTATCCGCTGCCTGACCGAGCATGGGTCCCAAGGGATGGGTGGTCATTCTCCCACTCCTCTTTCTCTTTGGCGAGCTCCGCAAATCGATCAGACATGTTCAATTCGGCTTCTTCATCTCTGCGCCTCTGTTCCTCGGCGATCTCTTTTAGCTTGCGCTGGAGAACACGAAGGATACGCAATTGGACAGCGCCTCCCATAAGAGCGACCGCACCAATCAAGCCCAGCTCAATCTGCATGGTCTGCGAGACAGGAAACGCGATGTGGTTGCTGGTGTACTTGGGGAATAAACTGCTGAAACCCAAATTCCAGGCATAGAACTAGTAGAATATGTGAGCACCGAAGCGAAAACGCACGAAGCGTTACGTACTTCCTTGAGTCCGGCAGTGGTATAACAATCAACGCCAAGCATGAATGCCGATGAACCGACGAAGGCAGTTGCTAGAAGCAACATGTGCCAATGGAGCTTTGGTATGGTGCAAAGCACAAAGGCCACGACCCCGCAGGCTGGGAAGGTGGTTAGGTCCGGTATGCAACTGCATCAAGATCGTACCAATATACAATATCCAGCGTAGTCCAACGGACGGAATGAGGCCACCGTTTCTGAAGCATTGAATCCACAAACCAAAGGCAAAACCTCCCCAGGCCCCGATGAAGTATTTGGTGGCCTTCCAGAAGAAGATGGTGAAGGCGCCTCCCATTATACCGGCCACGGAGCAGGCAAGGACGAACATGCCTTGGAGCGTCTTACTCGGAGGATTTACTGCTGGGAGGATGCCAAATTTGACGACGAGAACGAAGCAAACGAGGGAGAGGGTATAAAATCCGATGAGGAAGAAGGAAGTCCTGAAAGACCGAAGCTCAGCGAAAGGATGTGTGGTGTGGGGGAAACAGCACACCATCTATTCTTATGGCCCCAGAACGCACTCGGTAGGCCTGTGAGGATGAGGATAGCTCCTAGAACGCCAAAAGCAGGGGTGATTTCCGTGGCAAGCACGATGGGGGTTGGGGATGGAGAGGAGGACGTTGAAGCAGTGGGTGTTGGGAGTGTGCTGGTGACATTATAGACGGTGGGAACCACTGTGGTGAACGGGATCGATTGGCTGCCTGAGAGACTGACGGATGTTGCAGTGTAAAAACTGGTCGCAAGAAAAGTGGTGAGATTTGAGGAAGGAGTCGGGGTTTGTGTCTGGGAGGAAGTAAACGAGGTGGTTATGGTCGAGTTTGGCGAGGGGGAGGACTGAGCTGAGACGGGGAGAAGGAGGGACGAGAAGAGAAGAGAGAGGAAGGCAGCTGAGGGTCTCATCATCGTTAGCAGGGGAGCGAAGAGGGAGGAGGAGAAGGAAGAGCCCGAGGAGGGCGAGGCAGACGCAGGCCGGCAAGTGTCGAGTCAGCCGCCACGGTGGTGCGTGGGTGACAGAGTACCGTCCGTTGGTGCGCCCTCTTCTATTCGCTTTCGATCAAACATGGTTGGATGCCAACGCGACGAGAATTTATGTCTCAAGTGGATATAGAGGTGGTATAGAAGTACGTATGTCAATTCATCTCGTTTCCTTGACCTCCGCAGGCACGCCGAGTTTCATCACTAACGTGGCTGCGTCAGTCAAAATGTTCCAGTCTACTCGCTTGGACGCCAATCCGTGAAAGAAGGATGGCCATCTTCCTGGGCTCATCCGTCACAACTACCTTGTTCCCTATTCCCTTTTCCTGCCGCTCTTCCAGGACAGTGACCACCTTGCCTCGTCTCCCGAATCGTCCCACCCGTCCTGCAACGTGCATATATGCATCTCCCGACCGTCCTTCGGGCACTCCAAGCATGAAGACGTGCGACAGATCCGGAAGATCAATTCCCCGGACCGTAGCGAGTGTGGCGACGATCAACACTGGATTCTCGTCCGAAACCTCTTCGTCCATCCGGGATAGAACATGAGTCCGACTGGCTTCGTTTTCCACCAAATCAAGTGGTTGTGCATTGACACCCAGTTGTCGCAGTTCAAAAACAATTTTGCGCACAGCTGCCGTCGCTGGTAACACAAAGAGTGCGATCCGACGCACATCGAGAGCAAATACACCAGCTACTGCCTCCAATGCGGCCGGGTCAAAGGCTAATGGAACATGGAGCAGTCCTGCAAGACGATGAGTCCTCAACAAACAACCAAACGCCACTTCTTACCCTTGTCTGCCTCGTCCACGAGTTCCGGGTCATCGTCGCTGTCGTAGAAAACGGCGTCTTCCGCGTTTTCGATATCGTTCTCCATGGTCGCGTCACCACTGACATCCGGCTGCGACGGAAGAGCACCGATAATGTTCTTGATATCACCTGTCTTTGATACTACAAGGACGTGGTGCATTGCACTCCGACCCAATCTATGGCAAGGCACAGCCGAGGAGCGTTTTCTGATCAATTTCACTGCCTCCCCGCGTTGTACCCACCCAAAGGTGTTGAATAATGCACTCTGCAACCTATTGCGCAGCGTAGCACTGATCATCACCAACTGCGGCCTGTAAGCTGGCGCAGTATGCGCGTGTCCGAGCGATTCGTCCGTGTTGAAACGTGAGCGTCGGTCCATTGACTGCTTGTTTCCGGATGAGGGGTAGAGTCTATCCAGGATTCGGACGAGATCGGGGACGTGCTTCTCTGACTTCTTTCGAGACACTCTTCTGCGCTCTTTCGGGAGTTTGCTACTGGGAACTTGCAGCAGCGCATCCACCTCATCCACAACGACTGTAGAGGGCGTAGCTAGTTGAAACCAAGGTTGGTGCTCTATAAGCTCCAGTACTGCGTTAGGAGTGGCAATGAGGATGTGAGGGGGTTTATGGACCAATAGATCCTGATCGGATGATGAGGATCGGATCGCTTCTTGCATGCGAATAGGTAAGCCTCGCATTGTCGACTTGTTTGCATTTCGAACGAGAACCTGCGCGTATTTCGCCAACGAGGATGGTGTGTCTCCGTTAGGCAGGGTCATATGGTGGATCCAATGTAGGTATTGATACGCAAGGTCCCGGTGCGGCACAATTAACAAGGCTCTGGGTGCCTTCCCGATGCCGTCGTTGTTTTCGTCCACAACTGAGCTTGCTTTTCGCGCCGAGAATTTACTTAACAGGGCCAGGATTGCCGCGAAAGACCTGGGGGTGGAAATTAGTCTCCCTGAACACGTCCTGTGGACTAACCAACGCACTTTCCAGTTCCAGTGTCATCCTGAAGCAAGACATCTCGATTTTTAGTCATTGCGCGTATCAACTTTCTCTGCATCGCAGTTGGCTTTCGAACGTTTGGAAAAGCGGTGCGCAACGACGCGACTACCGGGGGTTGGATTCCAGCAGCCTCAAAGGAGTCCATATCCGCCTCGAGAGAAGGAACACGAGCTCTGCCATCCCGTGCTGGTTGGGTCAAGTAACGTGCAATGATTGTTTTCGTGCACGGACGTCGTGAATGGTATGCAAGCAACATAAAGGCTCACGTGATTACTGTCAGAGTGAACAATTGATTTCCTCAGTCCTGACGGTTATACTGCAATATATCTCATTCACGTTCAATTTTTGGCAGATATCCGGCTGGAAATATGATGATCTTGCCATCACGTTACGGCGGTGTCTTTGCATGGCCCTGTTGATGCGGCGGGTCGAGGCAGGTGAATCTCTACTGACGATGATAACTACCATCGCAGAGGTCTATATGCAGATCATCGTGGGTTTTGGGTCGGTTTTGTCTTGCTGTGTCGTCGACCATGCACTCTGAACTTTACGGCAGATTTCTTGCAACAATATCTGTCTACCCGCGAGAGCAGAGACAACACGACCTCGGATGCAGTCCAAGACGAAAATATGTCGAAGCTCTATGCCCCTACTTTACTGTTGAAACAGTGGGCTAAACTGAAATTGACAAGGGGCTCATGGCAAGATGTCTTGGCTAGCACTGACGATGTAAGTGCTCCTGGCTCAGGCAAACCTTTGCGCCTGACGCTCTCCTGCATGAAATTTGTGGCCTCAGAATTCACGATCTATCGAATTATCTGTGAACAACTCGACATGCTCAACAAGATGATGGTAATAGATGCGACTGTCTGCTTCCACGAGATGATGGAGGAACTAAAGGGTTGGACAAACTGACACTCTGGACATGCGAATTGGGTTCTTGGTGAGCATTCTGCATAGGCATTATCGTTTATGTGACGCTTCCCTATCAGGATTCAAACACCATTTGTCCCAGAAACTAGAGTATCTAGGACATGCGACAAGGCATGCTGGACAGCACATCGAAGCCATCTGCAGCGCTTTCACTCGATCCATCCTTGCAACAGGGCCTCATCGAGCGAAGCAAGGCATACGTAGTTGGGGATTTATTGGAGGATGGCTTAAAGAGCGCAAACGAGGTTCATCTCTTTGTCTCACGCACGTTAGCTCTTGTTGATGTTTTTATACCCAGGTGATAAGGCTCGATCTCTCGTCTCCATGGG
>JBBPQG010000223.1:0-26624 GCA_038092395.1 Boletus variipes var. fagicola | reverse complement strand
TTCCCCTGTTGGTGCAGATTCCCGGTCATCATTTTCCTTTCCGATGGAGAATGTAGTATTGGCGACGACGTCATGCAGGATCTGTGCCGCACGGCCATCCGACTTGGGTAAATTTGTTATTTGCCTACGGTACCTCGAACGAGCTGACGCGTGTTTACTTTTTGCGAATGCAGAAGAGCTGTATCGTTCCATGCGGTATCATTCGGTCCGGATGGTTCATCGAGGTTCCTGCGTCGCATGGCCGAGATTGCACGAGATGCGCAGAACAATGCGCCGAGAGATCCACTTGTGCCCGCTACTGCGACTATTTTGTCGTCGTACACAGAGGCGCTCGATACGGTGCGTGTTTGTCTCGTATGCTACATTTATCTTAACCAATTTTTTGATCGTTCCATGCTAGGTCCAACTCGCGGAGACGTTCTTGGGCATTGCAGAGTCGTTGCGAAAGCCGAGAGGGGCACTGATGCATTGAGGTGGAAACATTGATTGTACGTTGTTTGTCGAGTTGTGTGAACGTGTTGTATGTATCTGGAAAATAGTCGCAGTGAAGTTTGTACAAGTTCAACAAGAGAGTTTTTCGAGCAAGCGAGTCCCCTCCTCGTATTGATCGGCCCCACTGCGGAGTGGGGCACGAGTTTGAGCGTCAGTGGTAAAGGATCTGGGCTCAGTTTGAACTCGTCGAGTGCGATTGCGATCAAGACGGGCAAAGTCTCCCAGATTAAGATCAGCGTCAGAAGGTTTGCGGCCGCAACTTTCTTTCGCTTACATGGATTCCTCATGAGTGACTCGTTCACAGTAACGCCTGCTCTCCCAACTCATCACGACCGAGAACGAGTTCGCTTCGGGTCTCGTAATCCTTGAAGCACGCCGCCCCGAGATCTACCCTCCCTCGCGCCAATCTGTGTTCCTCAAGTACAGTGTCCGGTCACGGAGGCATTTCCCTGAGAACACCTTGCTAGCGTCCCTCTCCGGGTAGGTCCGTCATCTAACTTCTCTCGCCTGACAATCAATTGATCCATGTTCGTTGTGGACGTTCGCCATTTTTTCCCTCGACAAACAATCCCCTTAAAACCGGTGGTAGTGTTGAAGCTGCACGTTGTGAGTCAAGGTGTCCAAGATAATAAGGACTGACTCCCAGTACAAACAAACACAAGTAATGTGATGATGCACGCCAAAACGTGGTTGGGGAGGAGCGCAGACAAGATTCCGAGGTGATGCCACCACCTGTTTTTCTCGAAAAGGTATGTAGTCTGTATAAGTAGTACATTCAGCCCAAAGCAGCAAAGCCACATCCAATAAATACCAGTCGCCTCCAACTTCCAGCTCTCCGATCTTTCACCCCTAGACCTTACTACTCCCTGGCTCCAATGGAGAGTCTTCGTGCAATCTTGACCCGTGCACTCGATCCATTCCAAGATCGCCCGAGTTATCCGTGCTACCCTCCACCTCAGCACCTTGGTTTCCCCCCACGAATACCATCGCAGATACGGTGGTATCCTGACCGGTGTTCAACCGTGACACCACGCCAAACCCCGTGTCGATATGAAAGTGACCCCGTCGGATGTCACGGTCATACAGCTCTCGTATGCTGATGACGAACCGAGGGATGAGGATGTAAAAGACTACGGAAACAAATGTCACCAAGAAGAGGAAAGTAGTGCCCGTTGGAAACCCGGTTATGTTGAGCACATCAATGATTTGGTAAAGCACGTTCCTATGTATGAGTTGCCGCGAAGCATTTTCTCGTTAGTATTTGTGCGGGTGATTCTCATGAGGGACATACACGAGAAAATAAATAATTCCTTCTTCCACTAGTTTCTGCAAGTAGCGGTTGGGCTGCCAATGTTTCGTTGCTTTGTACATCTCAAACGATTGCTTCAGGGTTTGGAAGACAGCGAGAATAGTCAGTATGGCACCGAGAGCCAATCGCGGGACCACATAATACGCTCCAAAAAGCGGTGGGGTGTTGCTGACTGAAGCATCGCAAAACGAAAATTCAAGAACCTGGACAGTTGCCACTGGGAAAAAGTGAGGTTCATGTGAGACTGGCCATTGTATTGATGCATCCGATTTGGTACATACCTAACAGGTGGGTATTGGGGTTGCTGTAGATTCCCTCGAGAACGACAGTAATGAGGGTCTGTATGATGTAAACTAACAGAAGAAAACGAAGAATAGTCCTGGATCGATTCCATATTGCGTAGCCACGCAGGATCATCAATACTATAACCCAAATCAACATAGAGGAAGAGGCGACCAGACTGCAACTCACAATCGGCGGTGGACAAGAACACTACAAATGCCCAATTATTTGATAGAAACAAGACTTTACCTTCGAAATGACCATGGCTTATTTTGACATTGTATACGCAAGTAAATTGAAATGCTTACATCTATTCGACCATTAGAAATTCAAGGTTTGTTGTAGATTTGAGATACGTACGCCTGTCGGAATTGGTCTGTTAGTGTTGCAGGAGGTGTACAATGAGAAAACAAACCAAGTTCCAGAGGGCCGGGAACAAATGAAGTGCCAGCTGCGAATGTACTGGTTGAGCAGATAAACCTTGCCTAGGGCCTGAACATACCAAGTAGAGTAGTTCTGGGATTGGATGTGGGTTAACCATGCTGCAAAATGGACTATGCCTATACACCTACACAATCCAATAAAGACCAATATATCGAACCTATCAAAACAGTCAGCTGGGGAAATATGAGGCAAACTGCCCGAAATGTACATACGACAACAAACATTGTGGACACCCAGGTCCAGGGACGGCACTGTGAGGTTGTTATTCGAGACGTTGTATGTGGTGATAGCTGACAGCTTCGTACCCAAACATACTCTACCTTTGTACATTATTAGTATTAGGCATGAAAGAGAGGTAAAGAGGGAATGGATACCTCGCCCGAGAAGGTGAGGGCTACAGTAGAGGTTTCAGTGGCAGGAAGAGGGAATGCTCGCAATCAATTTGCTCACTATAATCATACAGGACGACAGTGAGCCCAGCGACTGCACTGGTGCATCAGATTGACTATTACCAATGTTATGAGCGACCATACGGGATACATAATTGTCCAGAAATAAAGCCTGGAGGGCAGACTGTACGTCAGAAGACATGGATTGTGAACACAGTGAGTTTTGTGGCAACCGACGATTGATTGAGGTGGAGTTGTGTATGGCCCCGACAAGATACAGGGTAGGTTATTTATCATCCCGTATCCGTGCCATATGGAAACCATTCCATCGTGCTACGGCATCATTACAGCAGAAAGGCCACGGGCAACTCACTGCATTTACATAGATCATATGGTCATCACCCTATTACCTGTGCAAAAATCTCATGATCTCTAGTCGCCGAGAGCGAGCACGTTCCTCCTCGGATCCAACACAGAGCGCGAGGCTCGGTGTAATCACTCGGTATCTTGACTATTAACTGCAACACTGGATTGTGATGACGACCAGAGAGGAGACGGACCACACTTGAAACTTGAATTATCGGCAAACTGATGCGAGCATACCTTCATTACCATGAAAAGAACAAGGTATACAGCGCATGGACGTTCAAGTCAAAGTTCAAGATGTTGAACTGGTACCTTGGTCGTTATCGCCTCCTGTGCAAGGTGGCCTTCAGATAATGAAATCGTCATGATCAACGCCGTACCACTACCGTGTCCTGGATTTCATGGTTGTTGCGGTTCCATGACCATGCACTGCCGATCAACATGGGTCAACTGGAAATTACCTTTGCCATCACACGTGGTGAACGGTCGAAGATTATGATATGGGACAGGTTCACATACCTGCTGTGCCGTGATATCCCATTTGCAGCAAAAGTGACGTAGTGATGTATCTTCCGCTCGGTATCTTGACAGTTGACCAAAACAATGGCATGACGAGTGAAGACGGACCACACTCGAAGATTGAATAATGCAAGGCTATGAGCACATCTTGGTTACCGCGAACAGCACAAGGACGTCCGCATTCTGAAGTTCGCAATGTTCATCTGGTACCTTCAAGTTGGTCGTATTAATATCACTGCATATGCAAAGTAGCATTCAGATAATGAAATCACCACTATCAACACCGCATCAAGAACTCGTGTTGTTTACGCCATCGCACGTGGTGATCGGTGTGGGGAGATGAAACGAAAATGGTATGCGACAGGTCCCCGGAGTTGCTTGGTGATTTCCTTGTTATCTCCAACGGAAGTCTTCATCGAGGATGGTGTGTCACATTGACATCATTTCTCAGCGCTTATCCTCGATTTTGGGCCGCAGCGCCGCCACAATTTTTCCACTTCCCTCGTTGGTCTCAAGCTCGTGACGCAGGTCTCGCCCAACTTTGCCTCGAAGCGCTCCGTCTCATTTCTGCTTTCCCCACACCTCTTGTGTGTTTATCAACTACGCCTCCGAGTCTGTCACGTCGCTGACACAAAGCGTTTCACAGAGAACACCTCTCTCACGTCCTCTTCGGCGTGCGTCTATTCATTATTTACTAACTGACGGTCAATAGATTCACGACCCGCGCTGATGCAAACCATTGTTTAAAATGCACCGCCCTCAAGAATTGATCTACACCAAACTGATGGTAACGTTGATGTAATCCGGCGCAAGGAGGAACTCTTCTTATCAGCACTGCCAAACTTCTCCACCTCGAGTGCGACCAATACGCTCCTGCTCTCACCCTCGGTCCCCATGCATACCTGCCCAATGCCCGCTCAGCAGACCAAAGGGACTGCGAGGTTGTGTGTCATGAAGAGCGTGTGTACAGACATTTCGTGGGTGTGGCGAAGGTGATGATCGTACACCGTACGGTTTCCCACACCGTGCGATCGTCTCGCCGCCAGCCATGGTGGTTGGGTGTTACTGCATGTCGACATCACTATGCAGAATGGGCAGGCGAGGATTGTGCACATGGCGAGCCAACGATGTAGCTTTTGGGAGTCAGGTTATCAAGGACGGCCCACTGTCGACAATACGATCATGTTCTATGCGCGACTCATGTCAAAGCGTTTCTGAGTACGCTCGTATAGCATACCTATTCTTCCTAAGGACTTGCACGTGTAATTCACTACTACCGAAAAGCACTAGTTTCCCCATCTTCCAACTTTCTGATACATCCTTTCATCCTACCTCTATAGTAAGCAGAGTCTTCATTCAAACCTGACCTGTGCACACTACGACCCATTCGAAATGTCCCGAGTCATCTGTCCTACCTTCCACCTCTAGAACCTGGTTTACATCACTGCAGACTACGAGTGTATTGACCGAGCCAACGAACTTTAGTTTGGGGCCTTGAACATCGTACTGAGCAGTGGTCCTTGAGAGTAGGTTCAGAGTTGATAATGTTCAAAGATATGCTACATCTCGACCAATAGAGACCTATTGAAACAGTCAATTCTACCCCCTCGTGCCTAGCTTCATTCTCGACGAGAAGGCATTGAATCATAGGTCGGTAACACCAGGAACAGTTTCGACACCGCATTCGGTAGGTGGTCGCAACCGATTTTCTCTCGAGATGTGACCATGTCTGGGACGTTGTCCGATGGAGATATTAGCCATGAGAACATCGTGGAAGGCGATGGTCGAGGGCCTACGGGTGCGAGGGATTCGCTGTGCAAGGCTTAGATACCCAAGCACGTAATCGAGTACAGATGAACTGTCAAACACTCGGCCAACTTGAACCAGTGTGTGGTATTAGTCACCCAACTCGTCTAGACTCACTGCACACGGTGCCCGACCTTTACTATAAGTGGGGTTCAGTTGCGACCATCATCAGACCGTTGAAGTGTATCCAACGTCCCAATATGCGCAGCGGAACCCGGGTGATTGACTGATCGTGTGGTCTAGGAGCAAATCCTTGATTAAATGGCAAGATAAGAAGATAAGAAGGCGTACCTCCCGCGAGCAACGGAACAACGCCATTGCCCATACTGACGCCTGGCATGCATCGCGGATGGGCCATCCCACATGAGGTCAGGATCCGGATCGTTGAGAAGATGATGGACCACGTTCCTCACCTACGAGACAAAACCACATCAGAATGCAAGGTGGGCTAAAGGGAAGAAGTGGCTGTAGCCGACTGACCTCACCCACGGCACCGACGTCAGGCCATGATACCATCATCGCATTCCCCTCCGTGACGAGCAGCTGTGAAGGCCCTTGCCAAGCACTCCAGCGCATACAAACACGCGTACCCTCTCCTCTGCCTTGATCCCATCCAACGCTGGTGCTAACATCATACACCCCGCAAACGTGAATGGGTACAGGATCGTGCTGCTGTACGTCGGTTTCCGCAGTCGGCTTCCTTCCATGTATTGGCGCTCCCCTTCTCCAGCGCCAAGCGATAAATAAGGACTCTGGTAAAACTTCAAACATCACATCATACCCAATTGCCCACGACAGTCCCATTTGCACGATATCGTCTTCCAACGGTTGGTCATCGGTTTATTCGCAATCCTGAGACGGCATGTTCGCCTCGAAGACGAGGTATACGGGCTGGTTTGGTGCCGTCGTATTTCTAGAGAACAAACCGGGTGTATAAATGACTGGTAGGGATGCCTGCCGAGAGAGAGAGCACTCGCCATCTTTCTGGGACTGAAGGATACATGTGCGGCGTCAACGAGTAAGGAACGGAAGACGCAAGAATGACACGTACCGATACGAAAGGCAGGCTTTGCCTTGCTGCATGTGCGGGTTTGGTGAGCTAGACGTAGCTATCATAGCCTTGGATCGAATGGATCCGCAAGGTATAACTGGGGTGGAGAACCGCGAGAATCAAGGAATACCAGTACTCCTCGTCGTACTGAGCTCGAGCAGCACGGACATGTCCTCTGAATCCGATTTGTTGTCTAGCTGGAAGTCGTTCGAATGGATAACTGCCGGCGTATCCCGTGCGTCCACCCACAACTATAATCATCACTGCCAGTCTAAAGTTCACGTGTCCAACCACCAAAGTGTTTGAGAGAGAGGGCTGCGTCCCACTCCACGTCCGTCCGTCATCCACCTAACACTGGTGCTAATCCAGCACAAGGAGATATCCATCATCAACTCTCCCCGTAAGCACTGCCAATCCTCCCCGGAGTACGATTTGTCGAGTCTGGCTCTTCTGCCAGTGCCATATCTGTCTGACAGGGACTGCAATGTGCGCCACCGTGACGACTACCAACAACGATATTCCCACGGGGACACGGATGCAAACAGCTCACCCAAGGCTTGGGGAGGTCAAGGGATGTATCCCGACTCGGCTCCTCTTACCACCCGATCGTCTCACTGCCAGTCATAGTGGTACCATGTGACTGCACGTCGATGGCGCTGTGCAGAATGTACTAGGATGTTGCGCGCAGCAATCAAGCGACACGACTCACGCTTTGGAGTCAGCGCCATCGAAGACACATAAGGGCAGTGTTTAAATCCTTCCCTTTTCTGCCAACGACCGCATATAATAGGCTACTACCGCACCCAGGAAGCCCTTCCCCCACTGTTAGGAATGCGACAAACGCTGGTCTTTGTCAAGTACACCTCCGCCATGTCGCAGACCACCAAGGAGTTTGGCAGAGACCACTTCGCTTGTATCCCTCTCCGGGTACGTCCGCCGTCCATCTTCTCTCGGATGACAATCAATTGATTCACGTTTGCTGCTGACGTTCGCCACTTTTTCCCTCGACCAACAATCCGCTTAAAACCGGTGGTAGTATTGATATTATCTAGCGCAACCTACACGCACTGGGTCAGGGCGTCCAAGATAATAAGGACTGACCCCAGTACAAACGAACACAAGTAATGTGATGATGCACGCCAAAACGTGGTGGGGGGGAGCGCAGACAAGATTCCGAGGTGACGCCAACACCCGTTTTTCTTGAAAAAGTATGTATTTTGTATAAATAGTACATTCAATCCAAAGCAAAGGAGTTGCAACATCAGCAAAGCCACAGTCAATAAATACCAGTCGCCTCCAACTTCCAGCTCTCCGATCTGTCACCCCTAGACCCTACTACTCCCTGGCTCCAATGGAGAGTCTTCGTGCAATCTTGACCCATCACGGTGCACTCTATCCATTCCAAGGTCGCCCGAGTTATCCGTGCTAACCTCCACCTCAGCACCCTGGTTTCCGTCCACGAACACCATCGCAGACACGGTGGTATCCTGACCAGCATTCGACCGTGACACCACGCCGAACCCCGTGTCGATATGAAAGCGACCACGACGGATGTCACGATCATACAGCTCTCGTATGCTTATGACGAACCGAGGGATGAGGGTGTAAAAGGTTATGTAAATAAATATATCCATGAAAATGTAAGCAGTGCCTGCTGGAAACCCGGTTATGTTGAGCACGCTACTAATTTGGTAAAGCACGTTCCTATCAGATGATACGACGCAGTTTCGTTGTTAGTACTTGTGCGGGTAATTCCCAGGAACAAGAGCAAAGTGCGAGAGGCAGAATGAACATGAGGAAACGGGGACATACACAATAAAGTAGAGAATTCCGTCTTTCACCAGTTTTTGCATGTAGCGGTTGGGCTGCCATTGCTTCGTTGCCTTGTACATCTCAAATGATTGCTTCAGGGTTTGGAAGACGGCGAGAATTGCCAGTAGAGCAGCGAGAACCAATCGCAGGGCTATATAATAGACTATATCAAATGTGGTGTCGTTCGAACTACTGCAAACCGAAAAATCAAGAATTTGGAAGGTTATCACTGAGAAAACGTGAGGCTGGGTATTGTATTGATGCGTCCAATTTGGTACATACCTGAGAGGTGGGTGTTAGGGTTGTTATAAATCCCCTCAAAAATGACAGTGATGATGGTCTGTATGGTGAAAACTAACAGAAGGACACAAAGAATAGTCCTGGATCGATTCCACATTGCGTAGACACGCAGAATCATCAATGCTACGATCCAAATCAATATAGAGAAGGAGGCGACCACTGGCAGATTGTAATGTAACTTACAATCGGCGGTAGACAGGAACACTACAAATGTCCAAGAATATGATATAACCACGATTTTACCTTTGGAATGTCCAGGTCTCACTTTGACATTGTAGACGCAAGTAAATTGAAGCACTTACATCTATTCAACCATTAAAAACACAACATCCGCAAAATTGAGGTACATACGTCTGTCGGAATCAGTCCGTTAGTGATGCGGGAGGTGTCCAATGAGAAAACAAACCGACTTCTACAGGGCCAGGAACAAATGAACTACCGACTGTGAATGTACTGGATGAGCAGATAAACATTACTTGGGCCTCTGAACATACAGAGTGCAGCAGTCCTGAGATTGGATTTGGGTTAACCATGCTGCAAAATGCGCTAGGCCAATCCACTTACACAATCCAATAAAGACCGATGTATTGAACCTATCAAAACAGTGAGCTCACCAAATATTCCCTAAATCAAAAGAATTGTACGTACGACAACAAACATTGTAGACACCCAGGTCCAAGGTCGGCACTATGAGATTATTCAAGACGTTGTGTGCGGTGATAATCGACAACATCTCCATACCCAAAGGTACTCTGCCTTTGTACATTATTAGGCATGAAAGAGAGGTAAAGAAGGGATGGGATACCTCTCTTGAGAAGGTGAGGGCTACGGTTTGAGGATTCAGTGGCAATGATAGGGAATATTCAATGCATCACTCACTGTAATCATACACAACGACAGTAATGGTAGCGACTGCAGTGGTGCATCAGATTGGCTATTAATGGTATTGCAAGTGACCATACGGCATAGATAATTGTTCAGAACGAGAGACTGCAAGAAAGACACTATGTCGGAGGACATGAATCGTGGAGACAATGGCAAGTTTTGTGGTGGTCAACGATCGAGAGTGGGGTGGGGTTGTGCAATACCCCCCGCAAGATACAGGGTAGGTGATTTATCATCCAGTATCTGTGCCATGAAACCATTTTATCATGCTACGGCATAATTACAGCAGAAAAGCCACGGGCAACTCACTACATTTAGATCATATGGTTACCACCCCACCTTTGCAAAAAGAAATTCATGATCACTTGATTGTGATGACGAGCGGAGGAGACGGAGCATACTTGAAATTTGAATATAGCACATGGACGTTCAAGTTAAAGTTCAAGATGTTGATTTGGTACCTTGGTCATTGTCACATCCTGTGCAAAACAGTCTTCAGATAATGAAATCGTCATCATGATCATCAACGCCGCCGTGTCTCTTTCAAGAGTACCCACTTCATGCATTTCCGTTCAACATGGATCAACTGGAAACGCCTTTGCCATCACACGCAGTGAACGGTTTGGGAGGATAATGATACGGGACAGGTTCACGCGCCTGCTGGACGTGATACCCTTCATCCAATTTGTAGCAGAAACATACCTGGCGAAACACGAGCCCACGGGATAATCAATCAATTGCGGGCGCAGAAGAGGCCATGATGCTGATTGTTAAAAGTTCTTCTCTTCGATCAGCAGTCGCTTAGAGCCGAAACAATCACTTGCGCATCTGTCACGGTCACGGTCAATGCTGTAGTCCCATGAACCAACTGGAGAGCCCTGTACGTCCGATTTTATGAACAACTCTCGAATACATTCAACTCGTACTTACAATCACCCCATATATGTTCATTTGAGTCGAGTGGGTGCTGAACGACGTTGAACGAAACTGCGTTGTCAAGTGAGATCCGTCTTCGATTCATCCCAAGCGCCGGAGGACCTTAGGGATATGTCATCACATCAGACCGCGATCAAACTGATCAAGGTCTCGCGCTTCCCCTCTGGCCCCATTCACATCGCCACCGCCCTCTTACCGCGAGGGCGGCGCGATGGACCCCACCCCCGTCCTCGTCGACGAAGAAAGGTTCACCCAGCACGTACACATCATCCATGTCGACGCCGACCTCGAGCGTTCACCCACTGAGCTCTCGTCCCACCCTCGCTGAGACGGCCATTTCTGGTGCCACTTCCAACGCAAAGGCTGCCAACGTCGTCGTCGTAGGGCACGAGCTTGAGCAGCAAAAAGTCCGATTATGATTATCACCCTACCTTTAGAAGAGTCTCTTGATATCATCGAGTTGCCGCAAGTAAACGTGCACTTGTTCGGATCCAACACTGAGCGTGAGGTTTGGTGGCAGAAATAGCGATACATCTTCCCCTTGGCACCTTGAAGACTGCAACATTGGATTGTGATGATGAGTGAAAACGGACCAGCTATCAACTTGAAACTGATGCGAGGCTATGCTATGTGAACGCACCCTGGCACCGTGCCGTATCACCTCCTGTGCAAAGCGACATTCAGATAATGAAGTTGCCATGATCAGCACTGCACCACACTACCAGGTCACATCAGTATCACCACTCCACTGGAAATTGTCTATGCTATCTGGTGAACAGTTTGGGAAGAAGAAGAAGAATATACGGCATATTCTTCGGCAATTTCCTTCAAGGTCATCGCTCGTCCTCGATTTCGGACCCCTTGATGACTCGCTCGCAACAACGCCTGCCCACACAACTCGCCACACTCCACAACGAACTCAGTTTGGGTCTCGGGCAATGCCTCGAAGCGTTCAAACAAGGCAGGGTCCAACTCAGGTCGCAGGAGGAAACACAATGAAAACTGGCTGTCAGTGACCTTGCGTGCTCTCTCCTTCTGTAAAAGCATGCCCTCACTGCTCACCGAATAATTGACCAACGTCACTTCTGCTGCGTCTACAGGCATGCTGACTATCCCCATCGCCTCCCTTTCGCTCGCTCGGACACATCCCTGTGGTGGACGACACGACGCAGCGTATCCACTGGTCGAACACAGAGCGTTAGGTGAAGACGATCTATATCATTCCGGGTACTCGGCGTCCTGGGTGGATGATAGGTAGACAGTATGAGATTGGTACAGTCACTATTCTCCCTCACTATTTTGCGCAGGACGCCCGAGTTCGACCTCAAGCAATACTTTTATTTGTGAGTACGTGTACTCAGGAGGCGACTTTACTTCATCTCATTCATGTCCTCAACAAGTGCTTCCTTCTCTACTTTACGACCCCGCCGGCTTTGCTACTCGCTCTGAATGCTTGACCCTACCGACAGCACAATGAGCGGACGAGATACAGTTCGAGTACTTCAACCCAGTGGAGGGGTGCTATGCACGTTCCATACTGTCACCTTTCCCCGACTATTCACCGCCTGTATGATATAAGTTGATCCATCTTATGAAGCGGCTGGCAGGCACACGAAGGCACATCGTAAGTTTGCATAGATAGCGAGTTGATCCGAATTTGCCGTCTAGCATGTTTCATCCTTCACTCAATCGATCCACTTTGACGCTGATGCCCGCCACAGTTTGGAGTGATCCGCTCTCAATAAATTGTCATCTGCCTATGGTACCTCGAACGAGCTGACGCGTGTTCACTCTTTGCGAATACAGAAAAGCTGTTTCGTTCCATGCGGTATCATTCGGTCCGGATGGTTCATCGAGATTCCTGCGTTGCATGGCTGAGATTGCATGAGATGCACAGAACAATGCGCCGAGAGACCCACTCATGCCCGCGACTGCGACTATCCTCTCGTCGTACACAGAGGCGCTCGATACGGTGCGTATGCCTGTCTTGTATCAACTAGGCTGTGTTTATCCTAAACTGTACTACGCTAGGTCCAACTCGCGCAGACGTTCTTGCCAGTGGGTATTGCAGAGTCATTGCGAAAGTCGAGAGGGGCACTGATGCATTGAAGTGGATGTTATATGTTGGCGCTGTATTTGTGTTTGTCGGGTTGTGCGAATGTGTTGTATGTATATTGGACCTACTTAGTGAATATGTACAAGTTCAACGAGAGTTTTTCGAGCAAGTCGTGCTGGACACCTCGGTGACAGCCTTTCTCGAAGTTGGTACATCCTCTGGTTCGTGGTCCTCATAACCGCATCGTCACCTTCACTGCAATATTTTTCTTCCCTTCGTCAGTTCCCTCATGACTTGCTCGTAGCAACACCGGCTCTCCCAACTCGCCACGTCCAATAACAAACTCGCTTCGGGTCCGAAGCACCCTCCCTTGCACCTCGCCGGTCTTTGTCAAGTACACCTCTGGACCTCTGCCCCACCGCCGATCACCAAAGCGTTTGGCAGAGAGCACCTCTCTCGTGTTCTTCTCCCTCTACACCTGGCGTAGTACGAAACGCGGGTTGGCGGCCAAGGCCGCCCTCTCCCGTGCAGCATCGTCATCCCAGCCACTCTTCCGTCACCCGCGCATAATCCAATGGACCTGGTTCCGGCGTCCCTTGAAGTAACCCACCCACAAACGCCCCCAAATCGTGCATCCTCCCCCCACGCTCCTCTCCATCTCCATCTCTCACCATTCCTCGTCGGAAACTTTCTAAACGTTCCGTGGAAATCCAACCGTTGACGTTCCATCATGTCTAGGAGGGGCTGAAAGATAGCCGATTGATCAGTGCCTACTTTGAGTCGAAGCGCGAGGCGTTTGCGTAAAAGGTGGTTGTACTCGACGGTGCAGGCCTCTTGGAGGACGCATTCCATCTCGGATTGGGTCTCCTCAAGGGCGGTGGTACGCCACGACTGTGTCAAGCCTTGTTCCAGAGGGATATTTCGGCGCCAATGAGTGGGGCAAGTGCGTTGAGTAGAGCACGACAAGCATAAACACTGCGAACGTCCAAAGGTGGTCGTGGAAACGGGAGGAATGTACTCACATCATGTTTGGTTGATGCTAGAACGTTCATTAGATGACGGAGTCGAGGCGGAGTCGTTCATCTCACCATGTATGCGTATCGTCCTTCCGAGTTGCTGTGGTTGCAGATGTGGTAAGGGTCAAAGACGTCCAAATGCATACGGTCCTGTGTTTGACACGGACGCTCAAATCATGACGTGTGTATCATAGACTCGGAGCACTTACCATAATCAATCGTGAGGCCCATGATGGACACGCTGATGTCATGTCAGAACAACCACACATCCAAGTGAAAAGAACCCACTTGTCCGTGTTGATAACACCATGCTTGAATCCGTATGCTTGCCAGGCTGCCACCATCCGTGCATTCCTGCGGGCCATCTCAAAGACCAATGCCTTCCCCCACGAGTCACCGGCGTCAACGATGACCGTTTCGAGCTTCAGTACCTTCTTGACGATGTACTCCCCCAAGATGCGCGACGCATCGTAATTGGCATCTTGTTGCCCACCGCCCAAGAAGAACATTTTCATGGGTGGAGACAGCGTGCTTCGAAATTGCCGATCCGGATGAAACGTATATCATGTACAAGCTCTCTCTATCCTCTCACGTATGACGAGTAGTTCAGGGAGGTAGACGAGGCTAGGCGAACGAGTAGTGGGTGTCGATAGTGCATGCATCACTTCATAGAGAATTCATAAGACACAGGAAACTCGAAGGTAAGCGTGACTTACCCTCAGAGCAGAGAAACTCCCCGGGTCGAAGAACATAGCATGGGGAACCCATCAGCCGTTCTAGAAAACGGGGTACGACTAGTCCCCTTGAGTTGAAGTTCATACGTCACACCTCGCTGACTGGGTGCGGCGTAGACACTATGCCCGATCGTGAGCACGTTGGCAGCAACCCAGAGCGTACAACGTTTTGCCCATCACTCACGTATCGAAATCGCCCGCCCGTCCCCGAGCTGACCAGCCAACTCCCAAACTGATGCCCACTGTATTGAAGCGACCACGGTGCGTAGCCTTGGCCGTCCGCGGACATGAGCACCACATGCCCGCTCGGGAGCTCCTGACCCACACGCGCTGCGGGTGACGTCTCCACATCCTGACCGAGATCTCCCACCCGTCTCCCGTCTCTGCCCCTGCCTCCAAGTTCGAGTCTGAGCTTGACTGCACCAACGCCGGCCGTCCAAGCACCGCACACGCATTTCCAACGTCCAAGTGCGGCAAACAATCTCGAAGACACGTTGTCGACAACCCCACGAGCACCCGTTTCTCATCGCGCAGTTGCGAGACCCGCTTGGTGAGCCCGTTGGGACTAGGACTGGTCTCGGCTGGGATGGTCGCTTCGTGTGCTCTCAGGCTGAACCACTTCTCAATGTATGCCGCCCTGTCGACGGTGTCGGGATTGTCGGTCTCGAAGGGCGGGATGGAGGGTACTTGGTATGGGAATTCGAGAGACATCGGGGAGACATAGGTAAAGTGGGCTTGCTGCTTCACCAGGCAAAAGGCGTGGGCAGCGCTGGATGCTGGGTCGATTCTGGAGCACGTTGCGAATAAAATCGGACGGGGTCGGTTCGTTCGAGTCTGGCGTGAGGTTGTGGATGAGGATGTGCGAAGGAGGCGGTAGAGGGAGCACCGAAATGGGCACTTTGGCGAGCTTGGTGGCCATGGTGGTGATGGTCCGGAGCGATGTCGGCGCTCTCATGCAAGATCAAATTGATGACGGTCATCGTGTGGTGACTACAAGTAGTCGACACATCATTGTTTAATTAAAATGCACTGCCCTCAAGAATTGATCTATGCCAAACTGATGGTAACGTTGATATTATCCGGCGCAGGAGAAACCTTTCTCATCAGCACTGCCAAACCTCTCCATCTCGGCGAGTGCGACCAATACACTCTTACTCTCACCCTCGGTCCCCACCCATGCCTGCCCAATGCCCGCCAAGCACACCAAAGGGACTGCAAAGTTGTGTCATGAAGTGTACAGACATCTCGTGGGTGTGAAGGTGATGATTGTACACCATATGGTTTCCCACACCGTGCGATCATGTCAACATCGCTATGCCGAATGGGTGGGCGCGCGAGGACTGTGCACATGGCGAGCAAACGATACAACTTGGCTTTAGGAGCCTTCAGGTCATCGAAGACAGCCCACTATCAATAACACGATAATGTTATATGCGCGACTTGTGTCCAAGCGTGTTGGCAGGGAAAGACATGGATTTTTTCTCAGCAGAGTACAACTTGTACCATTCAGTAGCTTAGGAACTTAGGAACCTGCACATGTAATTCGCTACAGCCGAAAAGCACTCATCTTCCAGCTTCTGATACGCCCTTTCACCCTACCCCTAAGTGGAGTCTTCACTCAAACCTGACCTGTACACACTACGACCCATTTTGAGATTTCCCGAGTTATCTGTGCCACCTTCCACCCCTAGAGCCTGGTTTCCATCACTACAAAGTTGTTGGAACCTGACCCATGTGCTCTATGACCCATTTCGAGATCGGCAGAGGTAACCGTGTCACCCGCTACTACCTCAGGACTCCGGTTTCCGTCCTTGAATACTATCGCAGACACAGTGGCGTCCGTACCAGCATTTGATCGAGGCCGCGTACCGAACCCCGTGTCAATATGAAAGCAACGATGGATGTCACGGTCATATAACTCCCATATGCTGATGACGAACCGAGGGATGACGATGTAAAAGGCTATGGAAACAAATGCCTGTAGGAGAATAGCGGTATTGCCTAGTGGAAGCCCAGTGATGTTGAGGAGGTCATTGGTTTGGTAGAGCACATTCCTATAAGTTGACGCAAAGCATTTTCGTCGTTAGTATTTGTGTCGGGAGCAAAAGACATGGGAAATGAGGACACACATGACAAAGTAAAGAATTCCGTCCTTCACTAGTTTCTGCATGTAGCGATTGGGCTGCCATAGCTTTGTTGCCTTGTACATTTCAAATGATTGCTTCAGGGTTTGGAAGACAGCAAGAAATGCCAGTAGAGCACTGAGAACCAGTCGCGGGGCTACATAATATAACACTGGGACATCATTGCTGTGCAAAGCAATGCAGAACGAAAAATCAAGAATTCGGATGGTTGTCACTGAGAAAAAGTGGAGATTTTATGAGTCGTATGAGACTGACTGCTATATCAATGTATCTAATTTGGTACATACCTGAGATAATAAGGTTGTTGTAGATTCCATCGACAACCACAGTACTGATAATCTGTACCATGAAAATCAACAAAAGGATACAAAGGATAGTCCTAGATTGATTCCACATTGCGTATACACGCAGAATCATGAGCACTATAACCCAGATCAACATACAGGAGGAGGCGACTAGATTGCAATGTAACTCACAATCAGCGGTAGACAGGAACACTACAAATGCCCAAATATACCCTACAAGCACAACTTTACCTTTGAAATGTCCACATCTTATCTTGACACTGTAGACGCAAACGAATTGAAGTGCTTACATCTATTCGACCATTAGAAATCCAGTGTTTGTTACAAATTTGGGATACCTACGTCTGTCGGAGTCGGCACATTAGTGATGGGCAAGGCATATAATGAGAAAACACACTAACTTCTACAGGGCCAGGAACAAATGAACTGCTGACTGCGAATGTACTGGTTCAGCAAATATATCTTATGTGGGGCCAACAACATACAGAGTGCAGCAATCCTGAGAATGGATTTGGGTCAACCATGCCAAAAAATGCACTCGGCATATACACCTACACAATCCAATAAAGACCGATGTATCGAACCTATTGGAACAGCCAGGTCGGGAAATATGGCCCAAACTGGAATCCTTGCACGTACAACAACAAACATTGTAGACACCCAGGACCAGGGTTGACACTGTGAGAGTATTTGAGACATTGTATGCAGTGATAATGAACAACTCCTTACCCAAATGTATTCTACCTTTGTACATTATTAGGCATGAAATGGAGGTAAAGAAGGGATGGAATACCTCTCTTGAGAAGGTGAGGACTACGGTTTTTACGTTTCAGCGGTAATAATAGGGAATGTTCGCAAACACATCACTCACAATAATCATACACAACGGCAGTGATGCCAGCGACTGCACTGGTGCATCAGATTAACTATTAGTGGTGTTATGAGTGACCGTACGGGCCAGATAATTGTTCAGATTGAGAAACTGCAGGGTGGATAGTATGTGGGAGGACATAAGTCGCAGAATCAGTGAGGGGTTTTGTGGAAACCAACAATTGGGAGTGGGGTGAGGATGTGTGTGGCAGGCTATTTATCGTCCGGCATCCACAGAAAGGACTCAGGCAACATGGATTTACTAGATCAGTGCCTTTGAGGTAATTAAATTGTCATGATCATGATCAGTACTGTGTCCCTACCGTTTCATTGATCCCAAGACACCACGACGGAAGCGGGACTCGGATCAGCGCCGCTGCTATTCTGACAGAAACATGTTCATCTATGCTATGCTACCCAGGTGGTGAGTTTGGGAAGAGGTAGGGACAGGTATAGTCGTCATCGGCGATTTGCGGTGGCTGCAATGAGGGCCACATCTTTCTCAGGCACTTGATTGCTTCCTTTGAGCGCATCTTTTGCAACTTGCCACGTCTTGGCAAATGGACTCGCCTCAAAGCACACTGTCTCATTGAATCCGCCTTCCTCGCACATCGCCGACCTTTGTCACGCGTACGTCTGACATTCATCGATCGTCTCTCAGCTGACGATCAATCAATCCACTTTGACGCTGATGCTTGTGCTTACTCACCCTTTCCACCAGACCGTGACCACCATCTCTCTCCCTCTCTGACCCCATCCATGTCACCACTGCCCTCTCTTACCACCCAGACGGGATGATTGACCCGGCCCCCGTCTTTGTTGACGAAGACCCGTTGGAAAGCTGTCCTTGCCCCATTTGTACATTTACTCGATCTTGAAGACGGCTCTCTCATCCCACTCTACCCTCCACTCGGTTTCGATCCAATTTTGACCATGCCTTCTCTCACAGGCCTCATCCCTGTTTGTCAACACACCTCCGAGTCTGTCCCGTCGCCGACCAGCAACATCATAAGGCATTTGCAGACTCAACACCTCTCTGGCGTCCATTGTTTGATTCTTGACTGACAATCAATTGACCCAGGTTCCACGCCACGTCGCCGTTTCCAGCCAGTCTTCGAAATGCTCTGCCCTCGAGGGGTTGTGTAATACTGGCCCCGCAAGATACAGGGTGGGTTATTGACCGGTATCCAAAAAATCTCATCATCTCTAGTTGCCGAGAGCGAGCATGTACTTCCTCCTCGGATCCTACACTTCGCACGAGGCTTGGAGTAAAAGGGGTGATATATCCAGATCTTCCACTCAGTGTCTTGACTATTGACCGCAACACTGGATTGTTTTGTGATGATGAACGGAGGAGAAAGACCATACTTGAAACTTGAATTATCAGCAAACTGATGTGAGGGCTATGCGAGCACACCTTCATTACCATGAAAAGAACAAAGGCATAAGGTACACAGCACATGGACGTTCAAGTTATAAAGTTCAAGACGTTTGATTTGGTACCTTGGTCGTTATCACATCCTGTGCAAGGCAGTCTTCAGATAATGGAATCGTCATGATCAACGCCGCACCACTACCGTGTCATTGATTTCATGGTTGTTGATTTGGTACCTTGGTCATTGTCACATCCTGTGCAAAACAGTCTTCAGATAATGAAATCGTCATCATGATCATCAACGCCACACCACTACTGTGTCGTTGATTTCAGTTCCATGTCCCTTTCCAGTAGTACCCACTTCATGCATTGCTGTTCACCATGGATCAACCAGGAATTGCCTTTGCCATCACACACGGTGAACGATTTGGGAAGATTATGGTATGGGGCAGGTTCATGCGCCTGCTGGACGTGATACCCTTCATCCCATTTGTAGCAGAAATATACCTGGCGAAACATGAGCCCATGGATAATCAATCAACTGCGGGCGCAGAAGAAGCATGCTGATTGTTGTATAAAGTAAACCCTTCTTATCTTCAATCAGTAGCCGCTCAGAGCCGAAACAATCACTTGCTGTATATCTGGGTACCAATTCTTGGCGTGTGTCACGGTGGTCAATGTTGTGGCACCTGGATGCTGTGATTCAATCCCATGAATAAACCGCAGAGCCTTGCCGATTGTATGAAAAACTCTCGAGTACATCCAACTCGTACTTACAATCACCCCATGTATGTTCATCGGGTCGGGTGGATGCTGAACGACGTTGATCGAAACTGCGGAGCATTTTATCAAGTGAGATCGGACCTTCTTCTCTGGCCCATTTGCGTCGCCACCGCCCTCTTACTGCGAGGACGGCGTGATGAACCCCACCCCCGTCCTCGTCGACGAAGACTCGTGAGAAGGGTTCACCCTGTACGTAGACATCCTCGAGTGTTCGCCCACTGCGCTCTCGTCCCACCTTCGCTGAGACAACCATTTCTGATGCTACTTCCAAGCCAAAGGCCCCCAACATCATCATCATCAGGCACGAGCCTGAGCAGAAAAAAGTCCAGGCTCAACTAGAAGCGCCGGCGTTTGTGCGATTATCGATCACCACAATTTCTAATTTCTATCAAGATGGACGTGGCGCCAAGGTCACCCTCCAGGAACTACGCAAGCCTAGCTTCTCGCCGACCTGTAACAGAACGCTGGGAAATTGAGTGATTGCGTGATCTGGAAAGCAAATACTGATGAGCAGGGAAGATGATAGATGAGAAGACACACCTCTCACGAACGACGCAACAGTTGCCCTAGCCTCATCAATGCCTTCATTGCATCGCGGATGAGCCATCTGGTGGCTGTGACCGACTGATCAACCAACGTCAGGCTATGGTCCCATCATCACATTCTCATCATGATGAGCAGCTCAGAATACCCCTGTCAGCGTACTGGACCGTCAATTGAGCGCATACACTGTCCAGAAGATCCATACATTCGCCTCTGCTTCAACAATCCCCCTCCTCCCAAGGATCACCACTCCCCTTCCCCAGCGCCGACCAACAACAACTAACGACTCTGGTGCAACTTCAACATCATCCCCAATGCCCACACCTCATTCACGTAATACCTCGCTCCGATCACCTGTCCGATGCGTTGCATATATGCCACCCAGTTTGGATCACATGGGGAAAGACGGCGGGGTCGGCGTTGGCGTCAACGGTGCTCAGGACAGAGGCAAGTTGAGCTTGGGCTTGGGCTTGGGAGAGGAGGTTAGAAGCTTCAGCTCGTTCGAGAGCTTGTACGTGGTCTGGGTGAACCTAGATGCGATGTGAACGGACCGGAGCCTGAGTGCATGTTGTGAGGCAGGCAAAAGCGTGTGCGCCTTGGACGTGAAGACGACTGGAGTTGAGGAAAAGGTCAGTTTTGGCTGCATGAGGAATAATTACTGGTTTGAACTGATGAGCGCACCATGCCCGACAATAGAGCGGACTCACACGCGTTCACGCAACACTGGCATACTCTTCCAACAACATTCATGGACGATGTCAACTGTCGGTGTGTTCGAAATCCCTTGCATGTTCATCCTGGAGGCAGGATGCGGACTGATTTGGCATGGCACGTTTCTAAGTGCCAGTCGATAGTGCTTGCAGAAAGCGAAGGCACTCAGGGACAGGAGGATCTGTGTGCAGCGTTAGTGGGTAGGTAGGAGACGGACACGTACCAACACGAAATGCAAAGCTTTGTCTCGCTGCAAGGTTGGCGAGGGGAAAAGTCAAACTCTGGATCTGAGGATCAGTGTTCATGTTCCGTTCGTGTGCGCATTTATAGTTGACGAGTGAAATTGAAAGGGTGCCGGATGACCATCCCAGTGCAGCACAAGGCAATTATACAGGGTTAACATCATTGCGTCATGACATACCAACGAACGTGATGACTGCGCAGGTGGTTTTTCTGAACCTGCGGGTTTGACTAGGCACAGGCTAGAGTATGCGAGAAAGGAAGGTGGATTACATAACACTTGGGGTGAGAAGGACAGCGAGGGCGAGGGCGACAAGCTCGATATCATTGACCAAGACGAGTCGGGAAGAATGTGCACATTCGAAGTCGCGCAGACCAACGAGCAGGAAGAGTCCGTGGCTGTGCGCAAGGGCTTCAAAGTTAATTCACCTTGGCTTTGTGCGCTGTCAAACCAATCCCGTCCGGCGCTACAAAGCACAAAGGACCTCATAACCACAGTCTGGACAAGAAAGTCATTCATTTTTGTGAAGCAAAGTACGGCTATCGAGTGTTCTTCATGTGCTTTCTCTCACGGCCCTTTAGGTGCGACAACTGCGGCTACTTTTGTACGTTACCTCTTGGTAATTTGCAAGTCTGGACTGAATGCTGGCACATGCTAACGACGTGCTCAAAGGCCATCCGCAACAAGAGCACAAGACGCGCCATGGGTCCATGTCGCGTACTCGCTGGACTGTGGATGGGCCAGACGACGTACCATTGGAAATCGAAGGCCACAAGTTCTCTACCAATGATAAAGGTGCGCCGATGATGTGTAACCTCGTTTGTTCGGCGATGGGGCGACACGTCCACATCGACTATTGTCGCGCGGACGACGAGGCAGAGTGTACTGGCAACGAAGAACTGCAGCACCTGACAAGGAGGATACAACCTGACCCTGATCGGCCAAAGGACTTGCTCACGCACAATGGAAACGGAGTGGTGAGTGACGTCTGAGTGCATTTGGGTTGATTGTTTGTCTGACTTGTCTCCCGACAGGCTTCAAGGACCCATACTCGAGAGGAGCAAGCCAACTTTGCGAAATGGTATGCGAGTTTCGTCATTTCTACCTGGTGATTGTCTTATGAACATGATTGATAGAACCCGAACATACGGCTGCTGGGGGCGGAACAGCTACACCTTCATACTGTGTTCTACCTCTTTTCCACGCGCCGTTGAATTCCAACACCGCAGCCACGGGAGTAGGTTACATCTCAAACGACGGCCATCAATTCGGGTGCAGGAATCCGGTCGTGATGCAGCAGGCCTACCATGTGTGAGTCCATGTGCGTTCATGTGTGTAGCACGACAAGCTGACTCGACTTGGTTTCCCGCAGGATCTTCGTGGCTGACCAGTACGTTTTCGTTTGGTCTCGTCTTGGGTAGAATTACCCATCGTCTTTTTAATAGTTCCGGTTCGATGAGCCTAGACGATAGAAGGCCACTCCCTAATACACCAGCCACTCCCCGAATCAGCGCTCACTCAGACAATCGATATGGCGCTGTGCTTTCGTCTCTGCACAGTTTCTGGGCAGCACGAGCAGCGGCAATTGCGGGCTCGAACGCTGCGCGACGTGACGCGTACAGTGTAGTTTTGTTTGACCATGAAGTTGCAGCCCCGATTGTGAATGATTTTACAAGCACACCAGATCAGCTGTTGGACGCGCTCCTTGGATTCGATACGGATGGTGGCACCAACTTTGGTCTCGCATTCAATCAGGCTCGAGCAGTCATGGAACAAAGCTGGAGCACAGAGAGGTGAAGACTGTATTATTTCTTTACTCCCGTCCTTTTAACAGCAGTTCACCCTGTTGATGTAGATTCCCGGTCATCATTTTCCTTTCTGATGGAGAATGTAGTATTGGCGACGACGTCATGCAGGATTATGCCGCACAGCCATCTGACTCGGGTAATAAATTGTTATTTGCCCACGGTACACCGAACGAGCTGACGCGTGATCACTTTTTTGCGAATACAGAAGAGCTGTATCGTTCCATGCGGTATCATTCGGTCCGGATGGTTCATCGAGGTTCCTGCGTTGCATGGCCAAGATTGCACGAGATGCGCAGAACAATGCGCCAAGAGATCCACTT
Organism: Boletus variipes var. fagicola; assembly: GCA_038092395.1. Taxonomy (NCBI): domain Eukaryota; kingdom Fungi; phylum Basidiomycota; class Agaricomycetes; order Boletales; family Boletaceae; genus Boletus; species Boletus variipes. The sequence continues at coordinate 3,127 of JBBPQG010000223.1, read as the reverse complement.
GTGCCTGCTACAGCGACTATTTTGTTGTCGTATACAGAGACGCTCAATATGGTGCGTGTTTGTCTCGTATGCTACGTTCCTCTTAACCAACTTTTTGATCGTTCCACACTAGGTCCAACTTGCGGAGACGTTCTTGGGCATTGCAGAGTCATTGCGAAAGCCGAGAGGGGCACTGATGCATTGAGGTGCATTTGTGACGTTGTTTGTCGAGTTGTGTGAATGTGTTGTATCTGGGACATAGTCGCAGTGAAGTTTGTACAAGTTCAACAAGAAGAGTTTTTCGAGCGAACACTGGGTGCCTCAGTGACGGCCGTTCGGCCACTCAGTTTGCAACGTTACTACCGCCAGTGGAGCTAAAGTTGAACATTTGAACCATAGGTACTGCTCTTGCAACTGGCTCTTTACTGGCCAAAATGTCATCCCTGCCCTCATCCCATCACCGACCACCAAAGCGTTTAGCAGAGAGCATCCCACTTACGTCCCTCTCTGTGTTCGTTCTCGATTTTAGACCCCTTGATGACTCGCTTGCAACAACGCCTGCCTTGCTTCGGGTCTCGGGCAATGCCTAGGCAGGGTCCAACTCAGGTCGCAGGAGGAAACACAATGAAAACTGGCTGTCAGTGACGTCGCATGCTCTCTTCCTGTAAAAGCATGCCCTCACTGCTCACCGAATAACTGACCAACGTCACTTCTGCTGCGTCTATAGCCATTGTCCCTGTCGCTTCCCTTTCGCTCGCTTGGATACATCTCTGCGGTGGACGACACGACGAATCGCATCCACTGGTCAAACACGGAGCGCTAGGTGAAGACGATCCATATCATTCGAAATTATTCGGGGTACCCGGCGTCCTGGGTGGATGATAAGCACTGTTTTGCGCAGGACGCTCGAGTCGAGCAACAATATTCAACTTCAAGCCATACCTTTATTTGTGAGTACGTGTACTCGGGAGGGGACTTAACTTCATCTCATTCATGTCCTCAACCAGTGCTTCCTTATCTACGTTACAACCCCACCGGCTTTGCCACTCGCTCCGAGTGCTTGGCCCTACCGACAGCAATGAGCGGACGAGATACAGTTCGAGTACTTCAACCCAGTGGAGGGGTGCTGCGCCCGTTCTGTGCCGTCACCTTCCCCAACTATCCACCACCTGGATGATATAAGTCGATCTATCTTGGATACATGAAGCGGGTGGTAGGGACACGAAGGCACACCGTAAGTTTGCATAGATAGCGGGTTGATCTGAATTTGCCGTCTAGTATGTTTCATCCTTCACTCAATTGATCCACTTTGACGCTGATGCTCGCCACAGTTTGGAATGATCCGCTCTCGGAAAGTGATCCGCCCCAAACTGGCGCTAATGTTGATCTTATCCTGCACAAGGGGAAATCTATCGGGCACGGCCAACCCTCCCTGGAGTGCGACCTGTCGTTCTTGCTCTCACATCAGGCTTAGCCATATAGTCTGTCGCCCAACAGGGATGCCGAAACGACTGCGAAGTTCAACGCCACCTTGACGAATATGAACAACAATATGCCCACAGGGGACACATGAAATGTCTTCTGTGGGAGTAACATCTATCGCTCATGTATACACCTACCGAGAATCCGGTCATTCCCATGTTAACGACCGTACATGAGGAAAGTACGTCCATTCGTCTCATTGGACTTGGATGTAATCGGCTCAGCCAAGGTTTAGAGAGCACGTGTGCAGACATTTTACATGCATGAAGGTGGTCAGGGATGTATGCTCAACTATCCGGCTACTCATGCTGCGCGATCGTCTCACTGCCAATCATTGACTGCACGTCGATGGCGCTGTGCAGAATGGGCTAGGGTGGCGCGCGCGGCAAGCAAGCGACACGACTTGCACTTTGCTCGCAGTGCCATCGCAGACAGATAAGGACCGAATTTTGATGCTTCCCTTTCTATCAACGACCGCATATAGGCTGCTACCGCACCCGGAAAGCCCTTGCTCCACCATCGGGATTGCGACCAACGCCAGTCTTTGTCAAGTGCGCCTCTGCCGTGCCGCCGAACACCAAGGGATTTGGCAGAGACCGACTCACTCGCATCCCTCTTCCCGTACGTCCGTCGCCCATCTACTCTCAACTGACAGTCAATCGATCCATGTTCGCCGCTGACATTCACCATTGAAATGATCCACCCTTGGCTGTCTAGCGCAAGCTGCACTTTGCGAGTCAGGGTGTCCAAGATAAATAAAGACCGACCCAACTGGCAACATTATGGTACAGATGAACACAAGCGATGTGGTGATGTACATACGCCAAGACGTGGTTGGGAGAGGCGCAGACAAAGATTCCGAGGTGATAAGTAGTACATGGAATCAAAGCAAAGGAATTGTATGTGTAATTCGCCAGCAGAGCCGCAGCCAATAAATATGAGTCGTCTCCATCTTCCAGCTCTCCGATCTTTTACGCCTAGACCCTACTACTCCCTAGCTCCAATGGAGAGTCTTCGTGTGGTCTTGACCCATGCACGCTATCCATTCCAAGATCGCCCAAGTTATCCGTGCTACCCTCCACCTCGGCACCCTGGTTTCCGTCCACGAACACCATCACAGACACGGTGGTATCCTGAGCGGCATTCAACTGTGACGTAACCACACCAAACCCTGTGTCGACATGAAAGCGACCACGTCGGATGTCAAGGTCATACAGCTCTCGTATGCTGATGACGAACCGAGGGATGAGGGTGTAAAAGGCTACGGACACAAATGCATACAGGAAAACATAAGGGGCTGTTTGAAACCCGGTTATGTTGAGCAGGTCGATGATTTGGTAAAGCATGTTCCTATCCGTTGATGTGAGGGTCGTTAGTATGTGTGCAGGTACATCATTCCCAGGAACAAGCGCAAAGGGCGAGAGGTAGAATGGACACGAGGAAATGGGGACATACACGATAAAGTAAAGAATGCCGTCTTTCACCAGTTGTTGCATGTAGCGGTTGGGCTGCCATTGCTTCGTTGCTTTGTACATCTCGAGTGATTGCCTCAGGGTTTGGAAGAAAGCGAGAATTGCCAATAGAGCACTGAGAACCAATCGCAGGGGTATAAAATAGACGGCATAATTTGCATCATCGCCTGCGCCACAAACCGACAAATCAAGAA
>JBBPQG010000222.1:0-26633 GCA_038092395.1 Boletus variipes var. fagicola | reverse complement strand
CATGTCGTCCCTCTCCAAGGACGCCGACGCGTTCAAGCGGGTGCTACACCGCCAGGACTACATGTCCTGGCACACGCAAACCGCAACCAATGTCAATACACAGCTCGTATATGCCATCGACTACCTCAAAGTGATTCGAGTCTCCACCATCTGCACGACGGCGAGACTGACTCCATATTCAGTCCACCCCCAACCCAATGAGGTTGCAGGACATTGCAATCGTGACGAACTCACCATTGGATACTGACATGGTCCTCTTGGAGAAATTCAAGTCCCATGACCGTATCCAATACGACCCCAAAACGGATCTTTTCTCCTACCGTGTAGGTTCTACAGGTAATGGCAGCGCATGGAGGGCTGACTCTTCTGAAGCACGACTTTAATTTTCGCAACAAAGCCGCCCTTCTGACAGAAATACAGCGCCAAACTCGGAAAGGTGGCGGTATACCTGTCCGCGCGCTGAAAGAGTCCTGGAAAGAAGCGCCACAATCGATCGAAGAGCTCGAAAAGGAGGGTGAAGTCCTCGTCACTCGTACCGTCAAGGATGGTCAATTGAGGATGGTGTTTTGGAACGAAATCAAACCCGACGAAGAGAGTGGAGGCAAATCGGTCGAGAAAGGTAAGGTCTCTCAAAAACGTCATTAATTCACCGCTCATGCACGTACCATGTAGAATTCCTTGATCTGTGGCATCAGCTTAAAGTGCCAAACGACGTTGATTTACTCAAAGCACTTGCATCAGGTATGTACTCACTTGTCTCGTATGGAGTCGCGCCTGCAGTCACGCAGAGGGATTGCAGGCTACTGCGGCAGAAACCCCCATACCCAAAGCGCCTTCCACCAAGAAAAAAGGGAAGCGTTCTGTCCCTCGACAAAGGCAGGTCAAGATCACGAATGTCCATCTAAAGGGAGAAATAGATTTATCCCGGGATTATCATTCCACTACCAAATGACACTAGCATTTTAGCACGTCCATTGAGGTATCCTACCCGCCGTTTTCGAATAATCAATGTGTAGCTTCATCATTACTATTTTTTTTTTTGTTGCAGAGCTAAATATAATTTATTGGACGGTCGCATCATGTAGATCCAAAAGGAATCCAGAGCAGGGACTGCAGCTCTTGATGGCGGTAGTCTATCTTGGATCACCACGACTCTTCTATTTTCAATAGCACCTTCTTTCCGTACTTGCCGCTGGCCAAACGAGCAATCGCGGTGGATATTTTCTCTCTGGCATCCAAATCAGACTCCCAACTTCCGATCACCAAAATCTCATGCTCTGGGCTATCGAGCTATGAGACGATCAGCTCACGGAGCTCCCATAGGGAGCATCACACTTGCCTTCCCTCCACGTATCAAACCAGTGAGAGTCTGCATCATCTGAAGACGTTCGTCAAGTGTCTTCTGATCGTACCATCGCGTCTGCCAAAATCCGTGACAAGTCAAGTTCTTGAAAATGAAGAGTGACGTTGGGAACGACAAGGGATCTTTTGACATGGCTCCGTATGACACTAGATGTGCATTTTCACCAAGCAAACGTGCCATCAGAGTCGTCGTCTTTCCGCCCACGCAATTGAGACCCAATTTGACGTCCTAGGAAGTTCTTGAGACACGAATCGACAACAAGGCAAGCGTGAAACCTACTTTTCCTTGGGTCCAAGCTGCGAATGTAGCTTTAAAAGCCCTGTTCGACAGTTCATCGTAGGTCGCAACATGAGTTGCTCCCAAGGCTTTCAGATGTGATTTCAGGGATTCCACGTTGTCTCTGTCCAGTATCTCAGCTGTGTTACGCAGACATAGACCGAACTTGCCTGTCGCGGATAAAGTTGATTGTTCTGAATCCCTTGGAAGCGGCTATCTGAATAACTGCTTGCCCGACCTGCTTGCACCGTCAGCAATCACAGTGACGCAAACACATCAGACACACACACCGCGCTATTTGCTCCATTTTGTACCACCCAATCGCCTTCTTTCAGCTCAACAAAGTCATGAAGCATATTATAGGCGGTGGGCGGATTAACCTAACGTGACAGCGCTCATCAGTCTGGTGTGGCTAGCTCAGCAAACACACATACAGTGAGAGTTGCAGCTTGTGCCGCGCTCAACCCTGAGGAATCCACCTTGAGTACGTCCTCGATGCGTACGTTCCTACTTGACACCCAGGTGCCCATTTGCGGCCTCGTCATGACCACCCAATCCTTCGCCTTCAGGTCCGTAACATCGTCCCCAACGGAAAGGACTTCTGCTACCCCCTCGTTCCCTGCGACAAAGACTGCAGACGCATCGGACGATAAGTCAGTACGTGGGGATGGCCGCGATGGATAGACTCCTTCGATGACATTAATATCAGCCGGGTTGATGGGGGAAAGCAGAAAACGGACGTTCGCTGTTCTCGGTGCTGGTGGAGGGAGATCTGGGAAACTGACCGCGGAAAGAACGGAGGATGGGTCGCCATTTTTACTGTACACTATGGCTCTTTGATCTAGACGAACGGTCGAAGTTCGGAATGCGCGTACGATGCAACTGCCCGCGGTGCTATTGCCGTGGTGGACTCGGAGGTAGGCAGCAGTGCGAATCATCGTCGATGTTTGATCGGGTATAGTCAAGTTTCTAGTTGCTACTCAATAAATATTGAAATACGGTAAATAAAAATTCAATCCCAAGCAGATCGTAGTAGATACAGTTGATACGACACAAAATGCCACGATCAGAACCTAGGCATACAACCTATAAATCATATAATGGCAGCATCATGGATATAAGGTGAACATATGCAAAATGGGATGACGATGGTGGTGCAGTGCGTAACACGGTTGAAAACGTCCACAGCAAGTATCCTGGCTGACGGCAAAAATGAGCTAATCACCGGAAAGTAAAAGTGACAGTGTCATGTCCAAGAGCAAGTGAATATCGTGGAGTCGAAGAACGAGCTTTAAACCTGGTATCGGCGATAAATAAAGTCGTTACAAAGTCGTTACCCGCTGGCGGTGATACGTTATGCCAGAATCATCGATCTTCTTGGGTGTTTCAGGGGTACAGGTGTAGAGGCATTTTCTTTCTCGTCGGTTTCGCTTGGCGTAGATGTGACACTGAGTCTTCGGTTGGACAGTTTAGTCTTGGATTCCCCATTCGAACCGGACGCTCGGCGCAATGCACCAGAAACGGGTGGTCTAGTATTCGCAGCCCTCCCCAGGGTAGAAGGAACTCTCGAGGGTGCATGTGACGAAGTTTGGGGACCTACGGCGGAGGTCCGCGAGACTGTCGAAGGTGGTACTGCATGCTTTCCGGCAACGGATGGAGCTGAGATCGTTCGACCAGAAGTCGAACCTACAGTACTCCGCACTCCATGTTTGCGTTTTACCTGTGGTGACGAAGACGACAACGTGAACTTCTCAGCCTCTGTCTCGAGGGATTGATACGCACCAGTTCCAGTTCTTGTTGCTTCGATTCCAGTGCGATATTAAGGCCACGGATGTCCTCCTTGTACTGGTCGACTTGCTTATTCAGCTGGACAATCGTAACCTCCATAGCTGCGCTATCTTTTTGTAGTTGCTGGATATGGGCGCGAAGCCGAGCAATTTCCGATGAGAAGTCATCTCGCTCCGCCTCCACATCAGCCTTCGCCTGCTCCAACTGCGACACCCGGTCATGTAGGTGTTGCTGAGCTTCCGTGCTGGTCGAGTTCGTGATGCCGAGTTCGTTGTTGAGCCTGAGAACGTCAGCCTCCGTTTTCTTCATTGCCTGTGCCAGACCATTGCGCTCTGCCTCTGCCTCGCTCTTCTCCCGCTCCAGTTGCGAGATCTGGTCGTGCAGGCGGCACAATGCTTCCCTATTCGCCCCGTTAAAGGTGTCGAGTGCGTCGAGTTCCTCCTGCAATTCGAGAACTTCGGAATCTGCCCTCTCCCTTGCCTGCGCTAGAGCATCACGCTCGACTAGGAGATCGGTCTTGTCTTGTTCGAGCTGCGATATCTGGGACTGTAGATGTCGCAACGCTTCAACGCTGGCCTCGTCTGTGGCGCTAAGTTCTCCTCGAAGCTTTGATATCTCTGCGTCCGCCTTCTCCACCGCTTGTGCTAGGTAATTGCGTTCACCTTCAACTTCGCTCCTCTCCCGTTCAAGCCGCGAGATCTGGTCACGAAGCTGGCACAGTTCTCCGTCATCCTCGTCCGTGTTGAACTTGTCTCTGAGCCTGGTCATCTCGGCCTGCGCGTTACCCACCGTCTGTGCGAGGGAGTTGCGCTCCACCTCGATGTCCTTCTTCTCTTGTTTAAGCTGTGAAATCTGTCGATGTAGCTGGCGCAGCGCTTCTCCGCTAGCCTCGTCCATGATGCTCCTCTCCATGCTCTCCTGACGGCTGTTATCCACCTCTTCTTCCAAGTGACGACACAACTTCTCCAAGTCTGCAGCCTTTTTCTTCCACGAGCGGATGACGCTCTTGCGTTTATCGTTCTCCTTCTCCGAAGCATCGAGACGGATCGTCAGAGCCTCAACTAGTTCGTCACGGGCGCCCAGATCGACTTCGAACTGAGCGTACATCTCTTGTTGCAGTGCGAGTTGTGTGCGGAGGGACCAGATCATATCCTCCTCGCGGGATGCGGTGCGCGAATGTGCGCCTGGTGGAGGGGTGGGGGGTGATTGGTGTGTGTAATATGTTGTGGCATCTGCACGAAACGGGTCGGGTTGGGAATGGCTGGCAGTGGACTGAGCATCCGAGTGATCTGGATCGCTATCGTTTCCTTCCCGTGGCTTGAGGGCGCTGCTGATCCTTGACCACATGAGCGCGGTCGAACCTGGAGCTTTGGCTTGAGCTTGAGTGTTGACTTGACTTGTTTGTCACTTGGACGAACAAGAAACAGCTGAGCGTGAACTTGAACTTGACGCGTCCGGATCACGTGCACGAATATCGCTACTACTTAGACAATCTCTATGGATTCACTTGAATACGAATACATATACATCGTCAGTTGTACAAGTTATGATTACTTCTAAAGCTTAGGAGCTTCGATGAATGCAACACCCTGATGCGAGTTGAGCGAGGGATCTAGAATGGATCGGATGCAATTTACCTTATCAATGTTCACTTTAAGATCAGGAAGTGCAGCCGCGATAAGGGCCTTCTCTGCGTCTGTAATGTTACCAATACCGCGAATCTTCTCCACACCATTTGGCTACAGCAAAGTCAGGTCACGTCGTCAAGGTCAGTTGAAGGGCATACCCCAAGTTCGACTGGTGCAGAGAAGTATTCTGTGTCCGTGCCGATCTCCTTCTTGAGTGCCTCACCACCGGCTTTATCTGCAGCGAGGTTGACGAAGGTTGGCGCAACGATGCCTTTCTCGCCCTTTAGGGCGCGGATAACTTTGTTCGCAAACTCTGCCCCAGCATAGGCCATTGAAAGAGTAGCTGATCCAGCACCGTCCTTGGCCTTGACGACCTCGTCACCGCCAAATTGGATGCGCTTAATGAGGGCATCAAGGTCGGATCCCCCGAAACCGGGAGGAAGAGGGCGCGAAGACTGCGAAAGGAGAGGAACGATCTATTGTGGGTCTTCGTAAGCAACTGAAGAATCTGACGGAACGTTGTTGGTACAGACAGTAACGCCACTGTGACCACCCACAACAGGCACGGTGATGGAAGTAGCCAAAGAGCGGTCACCCAAGATCTCCGACATGAATGTCGAAGCACGAACGACATCCAGCGTCGTCACACCGAAGATCCTAAGGTTGGGATGAGGAATGCTCTGACTGTCAATGTCTGATCCAACACTACCTCTTAGGGTCAAACACGCCGTGTTTCTTGAAAACTTCGACAACGATGGGGACCGTGGAATTCACAGGGTTGGAAATGACAAGGACAACTGCTTTTGGAGCAGTCGTTGCGATGCCTGTTGCGAGATCGCGCACGATTCCAGCATTGGTCTAGGTGTCGTCAGCAATGGATGGTGGTGTGAAGAGAAACCGATCCAACCTTGAAGAGGTCGTCACTGCCGGATTTCAATTGCGTTAGTCATCGGTCAGATTTTCTCCGAGGCACGTACCGTGACATCTAGAAAGGTTCGTTGAGGTTAGTTGCACAAGAAGGAAATAACCCACTCACTCCTGGTTTCCTTGGAATGCCAGCGGGGATGACGACAACGTCCGCCCCAGTGAGAACCTTCTGGAGCCCGTCGTCTGGTTTAAGGTAGCCCTCTACCTTTGCGGGGGTTGCAATGTGAGACAAATCGGCGGAAACTCCTGGTGCATTGACGATATCGTAGAGGCCGAGCTGTTACCCATGGATTAAAGGAAGGAACGGCAAGGTCGATCGGATGGTATACCTCGGTCACATCAACGTTCATTTTGAGCAGGAGAGCCAAAGGTTGGCCAATACCACCTGATCGTCTGGTCAGCGCTTGTCGTAGTAGTCGAGTAGGAGATTACCCGCAGCTCCGAGCACGACAGCTTTGACCATGTTGACCACTGCAGAGGATGAAGGACACGAGCAACTAGAGAAATTTCTGAAGTAGCGATCTTTATCGCACTCTGACACGGTTACTTCCGACACATTCACATCTCGGGACAGCTCGGCCCGGCGGTATGGTATCCGTCCATTCAACGCTAGATGAAACATGCAATCTTGTCATTACCATCAAAGTACGGTGTACACAATTAAGTAGGTAGTACTCTTGTCAACGGAGTCACCCTTACAGTTCATCTCCTGCTCCTTGGACTTTCTCTCTACCCCGGCTCACACTCTCACTCGCACGCTCTTCTACTTTTTCTCTCGCACGATCGGCTTTGTGTGAGCCCCAACCCCAAATCTTCTTCATCTCTGCGCATTCACGTGCGTCTGATGCATAGCGTGAGTGCCCGCTCAAAACCTGTCGCACGTGGAAGACGGTTCGTGAATCGGTAAAGTGAGCCACCCCTAATGACCAAGCGTACCTCGAGAATTCGAGCGATCTTCTCCTCCGCAGCTTCCACGGAACTATTAACAATTTCTTTGAGCCTCGTGTAGATGTTCTCGGCCCAGGTGGAGGTTTGCACCCAGCGAATACGAGTCTCTTCTGCAGAGACATTCAGACGAAGACATGGTGAAAGCACTGCGGACTTACGCAACAATCCAGGTCTGGTGGTCGGGAGTGCGTCCTCGCCGATACCCCTCTCGCGCAGATAGACACGCAGACGGGCATCTGGCCATACGAGATAGGATGAAGCTTTCGCAGACGCATCAGAATACCTGTATAATAATCAGATACGTCAGACGACTAAGATGCAATGCTCACTTGCTGTTTATCAGATCGACAAGATCCTCACGGCTCTTCACGCTGTTCCCATTCACAAGGTATCCGTGTCCAGAAAGCCATTCGCGGATGTCCGAGTCAGTCCACGCTGCCCATATGCTGTCAGCCGCCGAGAGGTAGTGCTCCCTAATACATATCGAACGTCAAGTCCGGCATGTTGAGAGGATTAGTCAATACACACTCGAGCACCTTGACCAACTCGTCGCGATTCTTCTCTGCATCGCTCTTCAACAAGCCGTGATTAACAAGCCAAGCTTTCAACTCGGAATGGGACCACGTGTTCCAGACACTGTCTACGCGGTTGTAGTGGTACTTCTTCATTTCACCGAGAAGGCTCGACCGAGAAAGCGTGTCGGTGGGTTTCAAGAGATTGTGGGCAACGAGCCATTCCCGCTGGACTAACGTTAGGAAGGAGCAAGTAGGTACGCTTTGTGCTTACAATGTACGAATCACTCCAGCTCTCCCACACCGCAGACGTCACCTTGCGGTGATAGTCGTTGGCAAGCCTCGTCAACTCGTCTTTGGTACTAGCACTCCTTGCCTCGACAACACCGTGTTCTTCAAGCCAGTTTCGCAACTGGCTCTCATCCCAAGTGGAGTAGACATAGTCCTTTGAGGCATCGAACGCGCGAGCGACCTCATGCGTCGCCTGGCTGGCGCATTGGGAGGCATAGCGGGCTGCGTCAGTAGCACCGGCGTAGGCTGACGAGGCTGATGCGGACGCATGGGAGGAGTAAATTATGGCTGCGTCTGTGTACGCGCGGTACTTGTTCCTAGCAAGGAGGACAAGCTGCTCGCGAGGACCCGAAGGGGAGACGACGCCCTGCTCAAGCAGGAAAACTCTCAGCCTGCTCTCGTCCCATTGGTCAAAGGTGTCGTCCTGGATATGCTCAAAGGCACGCTGGGCTCTGTTGAACTGATCGAGTGACCACTGACGACCAGCTTCGGCGTAGGCCACGAGTGGACTGTGCCAGTTGGCGTCGACGAGGCCGTAGAGGTGAGGCTTGTCGAAGGAGGAAGGGACTTTGATGTTGTGATCTTCGAGCCAAGTACGCAGCTCGACGTCGGACCATTTGGCGTACTCTGGCTCAGCGGAGAACCAGCTGGAGGCGTGCACCAGACTGGCAAGAAGAACGAAATAGCAGAACAACATGATCGTAAGAAGAGAGAGAGAAGCGGGTCGAACCCGACCTTAAGTATTTTGGGCGTAAATAGGAGGAGAATGACATCACAGTCAGTTCCAAATACGGCCGTAGTCTTTAACACCAACCACCAATTTAAATGGTGACCAACACTAGTGGTGTATTCAACAAGTTTACCTTGTACGAGAACAAGCTACGCTTCTACATCGTCGCGTCCAATGCGTCCGACTCTCGTCACCGCATCATCAAGATCGACCGCACATCTCAAGTCGACCTGGAAGTCGTCGAAGATGAAACCGATTACAGCGGAAAACAAATGAGCGCGATGCTCAGGATGCTTGACGACGGAAACAAAGGTTCTGGTGGCATAGGAAAAGACAGAGTGATTTCTGGCATTGCAGGTCAGCCACCTTCCGGTCGCCGCGTTAACCTCGTCTGAAAATACGCTGGCAGGTTTTGTCAGGTTCACCGCGGGGTGGTACATGATCGTGGTATCCAAACGCTCCGTCGTCGCGCTGCTCGGCGGTCACTACCTATATCATTGTGAAAGTACCGATATAATACCCGTCTGTGCCAATCACAAGATAGAGAAGCCCGCGGAAGAACAACGTCTGCTCAACATCTTCAAGCAAGTCGATATGTCGAAAAACTTTTACTTTAGGTACTCTTCTTTATAGCAACAACAACGTAATGCTCACTGCAGCAACAGTTACTCGTACGACATTACGTCGACGCTACAGGACAATCTTACGAAGCCATCCCGATTTCGGACTTCTTCTTGGCCTTTCAACGATCGTTTTGTTTGGAACTTTCATATGTTGTCGTATCCCTTTCCGGACACACCTCCCCGAGGAGTTCATGCCTGGTTGATACCGCTCATCCACGGTCATGTTGATCAAGCCAGTGAGTACCTTTTACCCGGGGTTCAGTCAACATCAACGTTTGGCTGCATAGAATTGAACGTTCTCGGTCGCGTCATCTTTGTTACTCTGATCGCTCGCCGCTCTCGTCATTATGCAGGGGCTAGGTATCTGACTAGAGGTGTTAATGAAGAGGTCAGAATTAAGCATTTTTGCCATCCACTCTTTCTCATCGGCATCAAGGGTCATGTCGCAAACGAAGTTGAGACGGAGCAAATTGTCTCAGAGGCGTTAACTACGCCCTTTTACTTTCCCTCCGAGCGCGGTCATTCCCGCCAACCGAGTCCACGGTATACCAGCTATGTACAAGTATGTTCTAGTCTCTACGCGCCTGCTTCTTTCTGATGATGCTATTGCAGTATCGAGGGAGCATTCCCATTTGCTGGACACAGGACACCACCACAATGAGTCCCCGTCCTCCGATTGAAAGTCAGTCCCTGGTTACTAGTCAGGTTCTTCACTCAATGCGTCTTGCAGTCAATGTGATCGACCCATTCTACACCGCTGCATCTCGCCACTTTAATGACCTATTCGCTCGTTATGGAGCTCCTGTTTTCATCCTAAACCTTATCAAGAAGCGAGAGCCTGTACCCAGAGAATCGAAACTTCTGGACGAGTATACACAATGTGTACGTTACCTGAACCAATTCTTGCCGGATGACAAGAAAATGGTTTATCGTCCTTGGGATATGTCAAGGGCATACAAAGAGTGAGTTTTTTTGACGTCGAGGCAACGTCTTTCTTTACTCGTTCCTCCGTAGGAAGACACAAGACGTCATCAGTTACTTGGAGGACATGGCCGAGGAATCAATCTCAATGACGCGCTTTTTCCACACCGGAGCCGAGCCGTTTTCTCATTGTTTGCAGACTGTGTCGTGAGTACATGTCGTACGTGTCAGCTCTTGCTCAAATTTCGATTCGATGCTTCACAGGGAGAGAGATACCCCGTTGTGGCGAGATGATATTCTTTTGCAAAATGGGATATGTCGTGTGAATTGTGTGGACTGTTTGGACCGTACGAATGCCGCTCAATTCGTGTTCGGAAAGCGAGCTTTTGGTCACCAACTTTATGCGCTAGGAGTAGTGGGGAATCCAAATCTCTCATTTGACTCGGATGGCGTCAACATGCTGACAGAGATGTATCATGATCACGGTGACAGTACGCATCGCAGCAGACTCTTCCCGCCCTTTCCCTCACTTTCCCTTCAGCCATTGCTCTTCAATATACGGGAAGTGCACTTGTCAACCGGGTCGAAACCTATCGACGTATGCCTCATTGGAACAGTCACTCTCGTGATATCATCGAGAATATTCGGCGTTTTTACACCAATTCTTTATTGGGTTTGTCTCCACGTGTTACGCAGGGTTTATACTCATGCCGGAAATAGATGCGGACAAGCAAGCGGCAATCAATCTGTTCCTCGGTGTTCATGAACATCACGGGCACGTCGTCCGTTCACGAGGTAATTACCAGCAATGGTATCAACCCGACAACTTGGAAACTGCATACACTCTTGATGAATGTCTGGATGCATTGCACGATTTCGTCATCCATAGGGGTGATTTCTGGTCCGAGTATTACAGACCACCTCTGTTCACTTCCCTGGGTAAGCATTTCGCATATTGTATGAACAGTCTCAAAACCCCGGGGTTGGTTTTTCTATTCCCTCCGCTCGGCAGTTGACTCACTTTCTTGATAGGAAGTTCATCAGCGGTAGTGGCTATAGTCCCTTCTTGCCTAGTAATCCTCATGCAGCACATCAGCCTAGGTCTGCATTTAGTTTGATCCTCGCTCACTCATGTTCATCTTTGGCGATAGATTGATGGCTGGGGTCAGACGTTGGATCGGTAATCAAACACCCTCCCACAGTGACATTGTGAAAAAATCTATACATTCTACGAACATGGATGCAAGATCACAGGCACATAACCAATCTGAAATTCACATTCAAACTACCGGGATGTTAGCGAGTCAGCTTCTCAATCCACAAGTACCTCAGGAAGAATTGTCGGAATATCACAGGCAAGCACGGTCTGCACACAGAAATAATCTGACGGCTGTTTCAGGTACATTGATCTAGATCAGCTTATACGCGATGCCATGCAAAATGAGGCAGAAACCACAGACCAATTGCTCTATGTGAAATGTATTGAGAAGAACACTGGAAAAGGGGAGTTACTGTCGGATAATGGGATCGTGTATGAGAGATATATGCTTTCTGCATCCGGTGACCAGACGTCAACTCTAGCAGATACCTATAGCTATGCAAAATGGCTGACAGGATAGTTGCAGTGTAATTTTCATTTCAGGTAAATCATGTGTAGCTTTGCCGAAGTGGTTGATGTTGTCCGTACCGTTTATCAAAAGCAGATACACAGTTGAGTGGTGATGGGATGCGAAAGAAAAAGTTCCACAAGTGCAAGTACCAAAGTAAAAGTAGAGTCCGACCTGCCTGGCTCGAACAGGCGACCTCAAGATGATTTTATCCATTACAGTCTCGCGCTCTTCCAACTGAGCTAAGGTCGGTTTCTTACATTGCCGTCGTGGTGCATTATGTCTTGAGATTATTCAGGGGGTTCTTGCCCAATGCTATGGATTTCGGCGGGTAAAGTAAAGGCTTGACCTGAGGGACTCTTGGCCGGGCTACCTGCCGAGTAACGGAGAGAGTACGCACGCAAGTTTAACAACTGTACATCAACACACATCTGACCTGCCACTAAAAAGTATACGGCAAAAACGACAGAAATTGTACATCGGATTAGAGTCTGCTCTCGAGCAAGACAGCCTCCCTCTTCCAGCCCAGCGTTCCCCGCCCGAATGCAGCGTCAAGTACCTCGTCGATCGTCCGGACAAAACAGAACTGCATCTCGCGTCGTATTTCGGGAGAAACATCGTGTTCGACATCTTTTCTGTTTGCCCACGGAAGAATCACTTTGCGAATCTGTGCCCGATGGGCACCCAGAACTTTCATCCGAATCCCACCAACGGGTGTTACTCGCCCGCGAAGGGTGATCTGCCGGAAGATTAGGTTATTTGCCGACGTGCCATGCATCGTGACTAACCTCGCCTGTCATTGCAATGTCCTTTGGGACTGTTGCGCCACTAAGCAACGATACGAAAGCACACGTCTGGATACATTGAGTCACATGAATACGGAAGCTTGAGGGAGAGGACTCTTACCATTGCAATGCCTGCACTTGGGCCATCCTTCTTCTGAGCCCCAGCAGGGAGATGGAGATGAATATCAATAGGATCTGGGACCTTGAGAGGATCGATACCCCGTCCAGCTGTGATCCCAAGTTCGAATGCATGGGCCTTCACCCAGCTCAGAGCGATCTCCCCGCTCTCCTTGATGACATCCCCCAAACTGCCCGTCAGCTTCAGTCTCCCAGAACCAGGGAGAGCCGTGCTCTCAACAGGTAAGATCCCTCCTTCGCCCATGCCAGTAACGACAAGCCCATAGACGACCCCACGTTTCTCCTCTCGTTCTCGTTCTTCTCCGTCCCACCGAGGCACCCCAAGGATCTTCTCTAGTTCACTCTCCTCGACGATACTACGCCACATCTTGCCATTCTCCCCCTTGCGTCCGCCAGCATCCAGGTATTCTGTCCATTCCACGGCTTTGAATCGGACAACTGCCCCGATTGCACGCTCAAGACTCCGTACCCCTGCTTCGCGAGTATAGAGTGTAACAACATGAAGGAGGGCGTCATCCGTGATCTGGAGCTGAGATGGCAAAAGTCCATTTGCTTGGATTTGTTTCGGCAGGAGGAACCGTCGTGCGATGTGCATCTTCTCGTCATAGGTATACCCAGACAACTCGACGACCTCACATCGATCTAGTAGCGGAGCAGATATCGTCTCGAGGGTGTTGGAAGTGCAGATGAAGAGCACCTGGCTGAGATCGACGGGGACGTTGATATAGTGGTCCTGAAGATTCCCAATAAGTGACTATCTCGATAACATCACGGTGAGCTATACTTGCACTGAACGAGTGGTTCTGTTCAGGGTCGAGCACTTCAAGTAACGCAGCTGATGGATCACCGTGAAAGTTGCTATGACCGACCTTGTCGACTTCGTCCCTTTGCAACAAAAACGTCAAGTCAACACCCCTCAGCGGTTTATTACAATGGTAGGACGCACAGTAATATGACAGGATCACTCCTCCCAGCTTTTCGAAGCGCCTGGACAATCATACCGGGTCCCGATGCAACATATGTTCTTCGGTGTCCCCTGTGTTATACCATCTCAGGTGCCTATTCTTTGTGATGTGAAAGAAAAACAAACTACCTAATCTCGGCTTCGTCGCGCACACCGCCGAGGGATATCCGTTGAAAAGGCCGATTTAGCGCCTTTGCGATCGACTGACCAAGTGAGGTCTTTCCCGTTCCAGGTGGGCCAACGAACCTACAAATTGAACAAATTAAACTCGACGTTCACGTTCGAATATGCCTCTTACAATAATATTGGGCCTTTCACACCCTTCCTCCTCTTCGGTGGCGACGATTTCGGTGGTTCGATGGGAGTCGGACCTCGTTGCGATACAGCACCGCCATTAGGAACCAGCGCATGATCGGGATTGGACAGATTAGAAGAAGCCTTGTCTAGTCTATGCATGGACTCTTCGACTGCCGTGATTGGGGTTAACGAAGTGGCTCCATCCGCCATCGCGTGCAATCGGACGACTGCAAGAAACTCTATGAGGCGGCGTTTGATTTGCTCGAGACCATAGTGATCCGCATCGAGCTGAGCGCTATGAGATTATGTGTAAGTAAAGTAGCAACCTTGGTGGAGCCAAATAATAATATTGCGCTGGGGAAAGACTCACCGAGCCTTGGCCAGGAACCCTGGATCCATGAGTGCGTCCTGCGCGGTTGTCTGAGAAGCCGGTGCGGATGGCCACGGAACGCTCGTCAACCATTCAAGCTAGACCTTGAGTGAGTGAGTGTAACCCCTTGAGTACAACAGCGTCTTACATATGTCCTGATGACGCCGTTCTCGACACTACCCTGGGGAATACGTTTCAACCTCCTCCATTCCCGAACGCCAACTTTTCTCTCCTCGCTTCCTGCATCGAGTGCCTCGATCTTCTTCCGGAGGTCCGCAAGGTCATCTGCATCTGCCTGCTCGTCCTCGTCCAACTCACTACCCGAGCTTCCTATTCCAATACCGGTCCCGCCAGGGGTGCCAGTTTGCCCAGGAGCCATGTTATTCAAGCTACGGAGCTCCCGTTGAATGGCTGCGAGTTGCTGGCGGAGGAAATACTCCTTTTGTTGGCGAGAAAGCGACTCGTCGACAGCGGTAGCAATCTTCTTCGAAACCTCGGAAATGGACAATTGTTTCACAAAAAGCTCGGTCGCACGGCGAAGACGGTCCTCGACCTCAGTTACTGCGAGAAAGTCTATGTCACGGAACTTGGATGAGCCATGTGTACATTGAGAGAAAATAAGAGGGTCCGCGCTCACCGAGTTTGTCAGCGTATTGTCCAGAGACAGATGCAACGAGGACGTCGGCCATCCATGCTGCGCGGTGGTCTGATATATCCTCGACCATGGAAGCGACCCTGAGCCATTCGTCTTTCCTCTGAGCCTGGACAGAATCCTTGGCGAGCCGATCGAGCAATTTGAGAGCGGTATCCTTGAACGTCTCAACGGTCTCATGAGAAGGTATCGTATCGGCAGGTGGGTAGGCGACCGCATGCTGTGGGAGAGATTCGAGACTGGATGGGTCCAAGTCGAGCGGCTGGAGGAGGCGAATGCGAGTCAAACCATGAAGATGGAGCAGGTAAGGGTGACGTGGGGCTGGCGAATTCACAGTGCGAGCACGAGCGAGACGGATGACACGGGCAGCAACCCCATGGGTAGGTGGAGGTGCATTAGCCGTGACGGATGGTACCGCGGCTACGTCGGGCTCTAGGGACACCGGGACTGGTATGGCTGCGAGGACTGGCTGGCCAGCGTCGGAGTCGTCGAGGATGGCGAGGACATTGTCTGCAAGTGCCCTCGAAATTGGGATTGTGAGCCTTGCGGTGGGGAGAAGGATGAAGGGGAGGGGGAGGGGGAGGACTGGCAGTCGGTGAGCTGATGGCATCACAGCAAAGAGGGAGGGTGCATGTGCATGCTGGTATTCACAATCACTTGTTCCGCTTCCAATTCTCACACTGCCAGTAACCAACGAAATCCAGAGTCAAACAAGTTTTTATCTATTTTTCGCGTCTTTTTTTCAAAGTTCTACCTATTTTATCCACAACTTTCATTGCGAACTTGCCTTCGATAGATCACTGCAGCGCGTAGAGCGGGTAAACAGCACTTCGGTCAGCGACCAGAGCACGACGTACCTAAAGGCAGCATCAATGCAAGACTTGACCTCCTTGTAGCTCACGACCAGACAGCTTTGTTCGTCTCGAGAGACCAACATGATACGTTCATCGGTTCCACAATCGAGCTGTTACGGAATGACAGTCAGCAACCGACTGCATAAATTGTCTCAATGCTAACCTTGTTCAGGCATGACAGAACATGCAACAAGTCGACCGCAGGGTTTCCGTTCTCATCCACTTGGTGGAAGACGTAGTCGCGGAACAACTTGATGATATACCTGTCTCCCGTCTCAGACCAACGTGGTTCACGCGCAAATCTGGCAGTCCAACTGAGCCAACCATCGAATCATCAATGGCAAAAAGTGCGCACTCTGGCCGTTCGTTGATGAACCCAAACTTACACAGCAAACGAAAAAGACGACCATTCTCAAGTTCACTGGCGAGCTCGCTCTCGAGCCTGTCGGTGCTGCTATAACCGGAGAAAGGTCAGGAAGTAATTCCTGGCTAGTGACCTGGCCATACATTTGGGTCTCGTCCATCTCGTGCAGCAACCGGTTCTTTCCGATCATTTCAAAGACCTGCGCGATGCTCTGCATCCACCAAAGGATCCGAATTAGAATGAGCTCGGGTCCTAGAAAGGCAAACCGTCTACCTTGTGTGGACTAGGCTTGGAGATGAGGTACAATGCCAACGTCTTGACATCTGCAGAATACATCCTTGTCATCACGTCCAACGCTTTGGGCAGCGTATTCATCGCCGCGAGGCTGCCACAACACAACGCGAAAAGTAGCCGCCCAAACATGACGAAGTCTTCTTGTTGAACAAGAGTAACATCTTGCCGCGTGTCATATATGAGTACGTCGACGATACCACATGAACTGATCCGTAACCTGACGTGATATGAGCAACACACAAGTGGAGGCACGAAAGCAGTCAAAACATACCGATTCTTGCCTGTCACTAGAATCTTTGTTGGGTCGATCATGCGAACTGCCAACCCCGCTTCATGAGCCGCTCGTATCGCACTCGCAATTTGAATAATGTATGACCAGAGCGTGGCTTCTGGAATGGCGAGATTTGTTGCTCCTCCGAACCTACTCTGGGGAAATGCAAGCTGCTTGGGGCGCAGGTACAAATCGAATAGCGTTTGCGAGTTCGGATGGTAGTCATACGAAACGACAAGGGCTGAGTTAAGCAGATATCAAAACAGTAGAAATGCAGATGGAACGAAACACAGACAATTATCGTTGAAGGCCCGCGTCGTGAACGCTTCCCGTACCCTAATGATATTTGGATGTTGAACTCGGGACCAGGCTTCAATCGCGTCAAACGCAGCTTGGTGCATGAGTCTAAAATCTGCACAGGTCAGCTGTATTGATGTTCTCCTTCGCCAAAGAGAACACACTCTCGACTCGTCGCAAAGTGTAAGCTAGCCCATCATTGGCATTGGTCGCACGGTATACGGTCGAGAACCAACTGAAAAATTTCCGCCGGTCAGATGGTGTTTGTTCGAGCGGAACAAGTGAATGATAGCCCTGGAGCTCGTCCGGGAGATTATAGGGTGGAAATGGGATTGAATGAGCGGCCTCTGAACGCTTTTGCAGCTCCTCACGAACGCTGTCGGACATGAAGTGCGACGGAGTGAATGTAGGTGGAATCGGCCGAGTATAGAGATGATAATCGAGCTAGAACGAAGCATCAGCAAGTGCAATCGTGGCCGACCGACAAGTGTGCAACTGACTGGTTGTCGTACAAAGGGTGGTTGAGTAGGTTGATAAAAGTTACTTAGAGACGTGAAATGGTCATCGAAATCAGGCTGAGTAATCTACGAGCGATTAAGAATCGGAGTTGAGAGCCATGGGGCAGAAGTGATAAACCGACATGATCGGACAGGTACGCAAGTGAATGCTCCACTTGTTGATATTCGTTCGCCACATCCTGCTCTGGGGGTTGACTAGAATCATTAGTCGATTGATTTTGCGTATACAAGTCGTATTCGTCATGATTGGAGTAGTAAGGAGTGGGAGAGGTGCTGGTTGCACGCTCAGAAAAAGACGGTGATATATGCACGTTGAGCTCACGGGGGAGAGAATGATTGAAATATGGTTGGAGATGCAGCCGGAACAGGGTTAAAACTGATCTTGGGTACAAACACGGGAGCGTTGACTGCCTGAGCACTCAACGGAGGAGCTGGGGAATCTGGATGCGCGCTGGAGAGAGTGAGTATGCGGCAGGCGCGTTTTTTTTTAGAGCCACAGTCGCTTACGCATCGGTTGTGCTCTCCGACTGGAGGAGACGTTAGCACGAAAACGGGGGAGCTGAACGTCATACCGGGGGATGATAATAGATACAGCCTTTATCTTGGAACCTACAGGACCTGTCGAGGGTGTCAATGGCTGACGAACAGACACGGGGTAGAGTTAGTACCCGTAAATGAGTATATTCCTGCATTGGCGCTGGGGCGATTCTGCAGGAGGTTGTTTGTATGAGAAGGGGTGAGGAGGGGGAGCACATACCCCTCTTTGGCAGAGGTTTTGTGTCGTCTGATTGTTCCGCTGGGTTTACGATCCTGACAGCCGAGTTGTATGGCTGAGGCTTCGCGAAATGTGCCATCAAATTGTCAGAGACACAGCAGGACTCGAACGAGACTCCATCAATTAGTCAGCCAGCATCGGGAGATCCCGACTGGCATCAAAGCTGGTTTATCGAAGCGGACATTCAGAATCCAAGTCGTCACCACTGCATGGAGCGATCTCGCAAAATTTTCATCAAAATTGGATCCGCCGCAAACAAAGTCATCACCACTGCTAATGAGCATGCAGATCGCAGGGATAGGTGTGGTGTTGGACGCTCTCATTTCCAATTGGAGGCCGAGATGCGAAGAATTTCCGTTGCATGCGAGTGTATCGCAAATATTCTAGGCAAATCAACCCTTCCAGACGGCCCTTCGTTCGATGTCAGATTACAAGATTGGCTCGACACAGATGAGCCGCAGCAGTGCCTAGACACGTTGGTCCGGATGGAGAGGTTACTCCAGAAGGAAGAATCCTCTTGGGTGTCCCGGATCTTTCGGAGAGAATTGGTCACGGCACCCACTGAGGACAAGATCAAGGAGTCGGTCGAACATTTCAGTTCATGCAAAGGATGCTTTCATTTCCTGTTCTCGACGGAAATCTGGTGGGTCTCATCAATGTAAGGATAACTGGTGGCCCGTTGGGTGACAATGTCACGCAGGAACAGCGAGAGGAATGTTCAACAACAGCAAGACCATGCTATTCAACAGACATCCGATGTCCTCGAGCCAGGTTCATCGGCTGGAATTCAGACGGAGACCAAGTAGGTCTCATGATACTTGTGTTGGAACGACCAAGCTCTTATAATGGCATACAGTACCCACCTTGGTGGACATGCGGATCATACCATCCAGGAGGGTCCTAACGTTCTCGATCAGAATATACTGGTTCCTGACCAGATAAACCTCAAGTGTGTCTTATAATGTTCTGGAAATTGCACTTCTTAATTTGCTTTCAACAGTACCATACCAGACACGGCTGTTAACAAGGGGAGAGATACGGTCGGACAAAAGAGACAGGAGACAATGTCCGACGAGCAGCGGAAAAAAGAGGATGGTAATCAAACTGTTTCTCTTCACCGCGCCTCATAGTTCTGACGCGCCGCGTTTAGCTAAATTTGATGAGATAGTCAAGTGGCTTGACAGATTGAACTGCGCCGAAAAGCAGGACGAGACGTTGTTGCTTCGCCAACCTGATACATGCAAGTGGTTGTTGGACACGGCGCAGTACAAGTTGTGGAGAGATGGCGGGAAATCGTTCTTGTGGTTGAGAGGTAAACGTAAGGCATCCGGGGTTCTTGTTAACGCTTTCCTTATTGACATGGATGCGATGATAGCTGGGGCGGGGAAATCTGTATTGGCGTATGCTTGCTTGTGTTTCACGTTTCGTAGTCCTATCAGCACTGACTCTCTTATAGGTCGTCCGTCATCAGTTCCCTCGAAACGTTTCTACGCAAGGGGGAAATACTCGCTTTCTTTTATTGTGATTTTAGAAGCGAGCGGTCAACCAGTTCTGCAGAGGCGCTGCGCTCCCTCCTCTCCCAGCTGTTGTGTGGACTTCGTGACAGGACAGTCAATTCTGGAAGCCTACTCGATGACCTAGTCAAGGCAAAGGAACGGGGTGGTTTCACACGGAATAATACCAAGGAGCTTGCCGTATTCGCAGCTCGTGTGGCAATGTTGTCGAATGAAAAGCCTTTGATTATAGTTGATGCTCTCGATGAATGCAACGATGTCACACCACTTCTCCAGGCTCTCATGCAGATCAAAGATCACATACGGCTCTTCGTGACTAGTCGCCCCTTGCATGTTATCATGTGTGGATTTTCTGGTCTCCCATTCATCTCGATGGACGATATGGAGGACGAATTGTCAACAGACATCGAGTTGCATGTCACCAGAGAACTGGACGCACGCCACCGGCTAAGGGACATCGACGCTGTGTTCAAGGCCGAGATTCGCTCGGTTTTGTGTGGAAAGGCGGGCGGGATGTACGGACCTCTCTCTGATACCGACGTGCGGATACTGATTGTTTGCCTTCGCAAGGTTTCGGTGGATCCAATGTTCCATCGACACGCTTGACCGATGCGTGACCCGAAAAGAGGTCCGCAGCGCTCTCGACAGCCTCCCAGAAGGGCTCGACGGAACTTACGAGAGAATTTTACTCGCAATTGACACGAACCGTCGAGAAGGGCAGCTGGCTCGAAGAGCCCTTACCTGGCTCGTGGCAGCGCTTCGACCCCTGCAACTAAACGAACTTATTGAGGGGCTTTCGATCAACCTTGAGACACGAACCCTGGATCTTGACTTCGGACCGATGCATAACGGGGTATTATTGGACGCTTGTGGGAGTCTGGTGATATACAATGAAAAGACAGGCATCATTATTTTGTCGCATTTCAGTGTGAAGGTGAACTAAGGCATAACAACTGATTTGTGTTCATTGAAGTGACGTGACTGTACAGGAGTATCTTATGGGCGAGTTGATTCTCAAGCAACTGTCACAGTACTACATCAATTGGGAACGTGCCCACATGCAGCTAGCACGATCATGCATGTGCTACCTCACCGTGTACCTCAACTCTCCCCAGATTAACGTCCCTGTCTCTGAACGTGGGGAACATGTTAGGTTACAGCCACTTCGCGACTACGTACTCCACGATGCCATCGATCACTTCCGACACCTTGGGTCACAATTCGAATCTGTTCTTCCCGACATCAAAGTACTTGCACATGGCATCCAACAGCATTCCAGGCTGTGGAATAATCTATGCCGATCCGCTAGGCGGGATATGGATTCTGCCACCCCAGTGTGGCCTGTATCTAAACATGACCTCACGCTCTACATGCTCGTGGCCTATGCTCCGAATTCACTTCTGCAGATATTCCTCCGTCATACTCCGCTCAAACCCAAGGAAGGCACGAATCCCCTAGTTTATGCTGCTTACTTCAAGAAAGAGGAACATGCTCGGACCCTGCTGTCACGAGGTGGTAGATTGAACTGCAGAGGCTGGGATGTCAACGGAGATCTCCTGGTTTTGCCCATCGAAGTTGCCCTACAGACTCATCATTGTGCTGTGGTGTCTCTCTTCTTGGAAGAGGGAAGCACTGTACCCCCGCATATATTCATAAATTCGTCCTTTCGGTCGGGTCTACTCTCCATCTCATCAAGTTCTATCACCAGGATGTTGTTACAGACTGATGATTTTGTGGAGGCCACAAATAATCCACTAATGGATTGGTGCTTGCAACCAGTAGACATCTTCGACTGTCTGCGGAGTGCAGGTACCTATGAACATAATGACCTCATATATATCCTACGGAGGTTCATTCAGGTTGGCAAAGTCTCCCTACTTTCCATTATTGAACGCAGGGGGTACAGTCAATGGCCAATACTGTCAATTATTCAACTTCTGGTGGAGAATGGAGCTGATGTCCATGCCCGTGCCACAACCGGAGACTCTCTGCTTCACACTGCATTGCAGTTGCTAAATGATGAAGACGATGCTTTGGATGTCGCAAAAACCCTTATCAGTCATGGCTGCGATCCACTCAAAGCCAGTTCCTCTGGAGAAACCTTACTTCACATTGCAGTCAGACGGGGCTTTGTCTCTGTTGCACGTTACCTTCTTTCTCTCGGCATCTCCCAATCTTCCAACCTGCTGCATGTTGCATTAAGCTTGTACCAGGACAAAAGCTGGCACTGGGACAAAAGCTCGTACTGGGGCGAGACGATAGCACAAATGATCACCCTCTTGATTAAGAATGGAGCTGATGTCCATGCCCGTGCCATAACCGGAGACTCCCTGCTTCACACTGCATTGCGGTCGCTAAAGGATGAAGACCATGCTTTGGATGTCGCAAAAGCCCTTATCAGTCATGGCTGTGATCCACTCGAAGCCAGTTCCTTTGGAGAAACCCCACTTCACATTGCAGTCAGACGGGGCTTTGTCTCTGTTGCACATTACCTTCTTTCTCTCGGCATCTCCCAATCTTCCAACCTGCTGCATGTTGCATTAAGCTCGTACCGGGATGAAAGTTGGCACTGGGATGCAAGCTTGTACTGGGGTGAGGAGAAGATAGCACGAATGATCACCCTCTTGATTAAGAATGGAGCTGATGTCCATGCCCGTGCTACAACCGGAGACTCTCTGCTTCACACTGCATCACAGTCGCTAAAGGATGAAGACCATGCTTTGGATGTCGCAAGAACCCTTATCAGTCATGGCTGTGATCCACTCGAAGCCAATTCCTTTGGAGAAACCCCACTTCACATTGCAGTCAGACGGGGCTTTGTCTCTGTTGCACATTACCTTCTTTCTCTCGGCATTTCCCAATTTTCCAACCTACTGCATGTTGCATTAAGCTCGTACCGGGACAAAAGCTCGCACTGGGACAAAGAGAAGATAGCACGAATGATCACCCTCTTGATCGAGAATGGAGCTGATGTCCATGCCCGTGCCACAATCGGAGACTCTCTGCTTCACACTTCATTACAGTCGCTAAAGGATGAAGACGATGCTTTGGATGTCGCAAAGACCCTTATCAGTCATGGCTGTGATCCACTCGAAGCCAGTTCCTTTGGAGAAACCCCACTTCACATTGCAGTCAGACGGGGCTTTGTCTCTGTTGCACGTTACCTTCTTTCTCTCGGCATTTCCCCATCTCCCGACCTGCTCATTTCATCAATTTCGCAGAATCAATGGCACAAAATACCAATGATCGTCTGCTTGGTTGAGAATGGAGTCGATGTCCATGCACGCGCCATAGCTGGAGACTCCGCGCTTCAAACAGTATTGAATTCCCCCTTCGATGAAGAAGACGCTCTGGTGATTGTGAAAGTCCTCGTCCACCATGGCTGTGATCCATTCGAAGCCAATACCCCCAGACGAACGCTACTTCACAATGCAGCTGAACGTGGCTTTGCTTCTGTTGCACGATATTTTATGTCTCTCGGCATGTTCCCTTCTTCCGATCTGTTGGCTGCTGTGTTGCGCACACGAAGCAGGTATAAGCAGTTACAGATGCTCCGCTGCTTGCTTGATAATGGAGCTAATGCTAATATCCATGCCTGCACCATAGCTGGAGATCCTTTGCTCCACTTCGCATTGCAGTCGTCTACTGGAGAAGAATGTACTATCGAGACTCTAAAACTCCTCGTCCGTCATGGTTGCAACCACCTTGAAACTGATTCTCATGGCAAGACTCCTCTTTGCATCGCTGCAGAAAAAGGTCATATCTCGCACTTAAGATTCCTTCTTTCACTTGGTGCACCATCAAGCCTGCTTTCTGATGCTTTGTGGATTACCTTGCGCTCAAAACAGGTTCAGCGCCAGTACGAGATGGCCAATTTCCTCATTGATCAGGGAGCCAGTGTCCTCACAACAGCACAAAATCGTGATACCACGTTACACGTTGCAGTAGCTTCCGTTGACGATGATGAGGTTCTCCAGATTATAGCACTCCTTCTCAATCGAGGCTGTGATCCTACGAAACGCAACATCCGCAGGGCCACGCCTTTCCACGTCGCCGTTGAACGAGGGCGTGTCGTTGTTGTGGAGCTCTTCCTCTCGCTGAATGTACCCCTTCCTCCTGACATTTTATTCGCCGCAATACAACCTCGTTGCACGTCCGGTTGGAGTGCCCCCGACCTGGAACTAATCAAGCTCCTTGTCGTTTCCGGCTGTGACACCCAGGCTCGCAATGCAGCCGGACAGACGCCACTCGATGTTGCAATCAGTCAGGGATACGTTAGCTTGGTTGATTATTTGCTCCAGGCGGGGATATCTAGCCGCGTATCGCGGCTCGCTCACAGCACCAGCACCAGCACCAGCCCGAGCCTCACCTGCATACCAAGGCAAGGCAAGGTGCATGTTGAACAGCCGTTGCACAAAGCGGGGGATGTGGAGTCTCGCCTTAAGCGTTGGAGGAGTCCGTGATTCCCATTGTCCATCAGTGAGCACGTCCGCCTCTCGAACACCGATATAATTGTTGACTGACTTTACACTACTTGTAGGCTTTGCAAGCTACGCGTACGGGCGATGACTCCACCATGTACATACACGAAAAAACACAACGACCTCAAAGACGAGTAAGGCAGAATATTCTGGGATTAAGCAATAGTATAATGTGTAGTATCCCTACGATTCATTCAATCTACCTCATCCTCGTGTCGCGTCGGAGCAGCTTTGAGAACCGCGTCCCTTCGCTTTTTCAGTGCATTACCGTACGCCATACACACCCATTTGATATATCCAAGATCTTTAACCCTCCCGTGCTCCGCTAACCTTGCGTGCAGCAAATCGACGTCACTGAATCCAATGACTGGAGGCACGCGATCGTCCTTGGGGACAACGACCGACGTGAGCCGGACCAGCGGTCGCGCGGTCGATAATGCCGAAGACGCGGGATGCGTGAGTGCTGTGCGAGTAGAAAGGATGGGGGGCTTGGCGAAAAGTTGAACGGTCGTCGATTTCGATATCTGAGAGGACCCGACGAGCATCACTATTGATGGAGTGTCGAGTGAGACCAGCTGCGAGTCGGCTGGCTGTAGCACTGCGTTCGGCGGGTATCGGGAAACGAATGATCGAAGTAACGCTAGAGCGCCATCGACGTCACCAGATCTGCGAGACGTCGCGTCAGATACGAAACGTGGATGATTGGCAATATGGCGTACAATACGAGCACTCTTCTCATGGCAGCGTGCGCCTTCTCGATCAATCTTGCAAATGAGCCGATATTTCCCTTACCGTCTCTCACCCCCTTTGCTTCTGTTTCTTCCCAGCGCCGCCAGATGTTTTCACCCCATCGAGTTGCCGTGTGACGGTCTTCTACACGTGCGATCGCACACCTCTCGAGTGCACTGACGTAGGTGTAGTCGTCGGGATAGAATACACGTGTACCTAATGAGTCGTTAAAAAGCAAATCGAAGGTTTCCTGGGACGTCTCGATGCTGGCATGTCGGTAGAATACAGACAAGTAAGCATTTACGAGGACAGGCGTCAGCTCCACGTGCGCAAATCTACCCGCGGGCAAGCCCCTTTGGTGGGAACGGCGTGCCTCCAGGGATAGAGATCTATCTTCAAGAATCCGGCTGAAGAGTGCTTGCGCCTCCGCAATGACGTCGAAGGATGTCTGCGGAGGGAGACGGGAAAAGGAAGGTATACTCTCCATGTTCTCCGCCGGAACCTCAGGGAAGACGTCCTGTGTCTGCTCAGTGGACACGTGAGGGGGTGGATCACGATGGATGGGTATCACCTCTGCTTGGGATTCGTTCGTAGACGCCTCTGCCGTTGACGCCGCATCGCAGTCGATAAGTCGAGTCGTCTCTCTTCTGAACGGCGGCTTGTACGAGACATAGGTATGGAAGATGTGAGTCATTAGTTCCGCGTCCACCATCGAGTCTTCGCTGCTTGCGCCATGGCCGCCGCCCCGCACAGCTTCAGCGAGAATCCACCTAGCCTTTTGGAGGTTCCCGGCACGCTTGCAACCTTCCAGGAGAGCACACCACAGCGCCCTCCCGTTCACGCCCGTTATCAGATATTGCTCGCTCATCTCCCTCGCAAGCCTCGTGCCCTCTCCCAGCCACTCCGGTCCAGCTCGGCCACATACTCTTATCACAGCCTCGTAAGCACCTCTTGTTGGCTTGATTCCATTCTCCTGCATCTCCATCCATAGATCTAGGGCACGTTCGGGTTCTGGTCGGGAGGATGACCCGCAAGCCCGAATCATCAGAGCATAGAGATGGGCGTCTGGAACACGATGGGCGACATAGCGCATGTGGGCGAAAAGATCCCAGGCTTGCGCTTGGGCTGCGGCACGTCCGAGTCTTGGTTCGGAAGAAGGGCATGTTTGGACGTTGAAAAGTGCCGAAATGACTCTCGTGTATGACTTGATTGGCGCGAAATGGCCACTGGCTTCATACGTGTGCAAGACCGCGAGTGCGCCTGTCGGAAACCGTTGAGTACCTGAACGTGCGGAGGAACGAGGAGACAGCGATGCATTGACGATGTGGGCCTTGACGTGTAAATCTCGCTGGTGTTCAGTTGGCGGCGCTGAGAGCGTAATGATGAAAAAAAAATCGCTTCAAAAGACGATGGAGACGTACCGGGTAGCATACGAGACATGCATAGCTCGAAGTCTTGAATGTTTCCCCGCTTTGCATGTACCGCAAGTAGCGTATCAATCGTTTCGCTGGAAGATTCGAGCACTGCCGTCTGCGATGAGATGATAACAGTGTCGAGCTCTTTTTGAGGGTGCCGTGGTTTTGCGCCTGGCTGGGATGTCGGTGCTGTTGGAGGGTCCAACATCAGGTCCTCGTAAAGCGCGTGAATATAGTCATCATTGCCCGAGACCGAAGAGAGCCGCGACGGTGGAGTGCGTGCGACCGCTTGGTGTGTCCG
>JBBPQG010000221.1:0-26883 GCA_038092395.1 Boletus variipes var. fagicola | reverse complement strand
CAACTTCCTTCCCGGCCTCACGATCGTCCATCTGCAACTTGAAAGTCTTGATCCTCTCGTCTAGTTTTCGGATAGCTTCTTCGATCTTCTCCACGGGGCGTTCTCTCTTCAGAATTGCTTTACCTGTCCCACGTTCCTTAGCAAGCCTCTTGTAATCGGCTGCAATGACAGCAATTCGGTCCTTCAAGACAGAATCCTCCGAAGGCTGGCCACCTTCCTCGACAAGCTTCTCGTTATCTTTGGCAAATTTCTTCTCCGCTTTCTCAATATCCTTATTTTTCAACGATTCCTCGTGCTCCACAATCCATTCGTCATCTATGTCTGACTCATCGTCAGCATAAAGTTTATTCTTCTGGTATTTGGAATCGTGGTTGAAGAGGACGTGACGCAGCTTCATTCTATCGTACTTGAAAGAGCGAAGCTGTATGGCAGCTAAGCATGTAGCATGGCAATCTCTATAGCAAGGTACGCACTCGATCACGCATTCTGCCCATGGATTGTTCATGAGTCTTCGGTGCGCTCCTTTGATGGTTACAAAGTATGGCGACCATGCGATTGGCGTGGTTGTATGCGTTCAACTTCTCTTGCACCGTAGCATTCTCCGGTGTACCCTCATCCAGCTGCTCCTGAAAGGTTATGGATGCGTTGTAGGTACGAAAAACCTTGGCGGTCAAGCCCTTCATATATGATTGAAGATGTTTGTTAAGAAGAGATGTCTAAGGTTATCAGAGTTAGTTTTGGGTCAGAGAGTCAAACTATAGAGTTACGTTGACGCGATCAAATAAGTTGTCACTTTCTCCCTTATTATCCTTGAACAAGCGGATGTTTTTGAACACCTGTGCCTCGATGGCGACACGGTTGTAGTACCGGATAGAGTCTTTACCGAGAAAATCAAAGATGATGAAATTGGGTGCCTCCAACGTGACATGCTCGCAGCGTAGCGAGCAACAGCCCACTGTATCAGCTTCATCTTCCCCTTTCTCGTTACCAGCACGAAGAGCCAGTCGATCGATGAAATACATGGCGGTCGCCCGCTGCCTGTCCGCCATGGTCTTGTTCTTCAAGTCGGCTTGGTAATCTGTGCGAATTCTAGCGACATGACACTGCCCGAAACAAATAAGCACATCACGTTGGGAAGGCAATTGATTTATACCTTAAGTTCACGAGCCTTCTCAAACTTCGACATGTCACTCTGGCCCTTCAGCGAGCTACCCGCGGCCAAAAACACGTACTTGTAGTTGCCATTGACATTTTCGACCCAATTGGCAAGCCAAGTGACGGTTTTATCATGCACCACGCCTTTCCAACTCCCAGACATATTGGGGACAGGTATAGAAACACCCTCGCCGATGTTAAGGGTGATATCGTCCGGACGAACGCGGAACTATTCCGTACGTCAGTGGTTTGCTCGCCCCGGTCAACCTAGAGTCAATAGGGGTTCTTACCTTTAAAGCACCTTTCTTGGGGTGATCACCACGACCGCGGAATAGTCCTGGAGGTTCTACACGGAAGTTTCCAACCTTTTCCTTACGGCCATCGAGGAGACACGTCATATATTTCTCCTCCATCGCGTCTTTCTGTTTCTTGAGCTCTTTCTTCTCGGCAGTACTCAGCGCTTTCTTCTTGGCCTTCTCTGCTTCGAAATATTCAAACATGGGACGGAAATCGCATTGATCAAACTCAGTGATGTTGATCTTGTTCCGCTATCAAAGAGTTACCACCCAAGTTGCCTCAAGTAATCAAATGATGCTTACGGGAGGATGATCTTTCAGAACCTTAAGCCAATCCTCGAAGAAGTTCTTGTTGAACGTCTTGTCCTGAGCGTGATCTGTATCTAACATGACCGCATAAAAGCCGGCAACTTCCTCAGACTCTGGCGGGAGGACAACCTGCTTGCCTGAGTTGAATCGTCAGCTTTGTCTGGAAAAACGCAAGATACGACCGGATTAGGACCTTTGTACTTCATCTTCACATGCGAAGGAAGCGGCTCGTAAGGAGGTGGAAATATAACACCGTTGTGCTCGAGAGTCTGCCACTTCTCCTCGCCATCCCCGTTGGCTTGTTCCTCCCACCATCGGTAGACCTCCTCGGTGTCCTCTTCCTCTTTCTTCTTCCCCTTCTTTTTCGCCTGAGGGGATTCAGAAGAAGGACCTTCTTCTTTGGCTTTCTTGTTCGAGGACCTTTTTCGTGTTGGCTTGGCATCCACCATCTCCACGTCGGTTTCGGGCTTCACCTTTGCCTTGCCTGATGAACGCTTCTTCGTCAGGGGCTCGTCGTCTGAAGCGGATGCCCCCTCCTCCACCTTGACTTTCTTCGCAAGCGGAGCTTTGGCCTTGCCATTTGGAGCGCGCTTTCGTTTGACGGTAGCCAAGGCAGCGTCACTGTCACTTTCTGTCTTGCCATTGGAAGCGTTGGCAGTAGCATGTGATACGCGATGTACGGCAGGAGAATTGGTCTTCTTAGCTGGCGATGAAGCGAGTGGGATATCATCATCACCCTCACTGTCAGAGTCTTGGACTACAGCACGTTTTCGTGGACGTGATTTGCTGGGCGCTTGAATACCATTGGCCTGGGACTTAGCAGAAAATTACAGGGGAATCGTGAAATATGGTGGACTGAAGGAACACATACCAAAGGCATGTCGTCTTCGCTCATTGGAGAGTCATCTGCATCATCGTTAGGGTGACCGTTGGCGTTGACTATGACGTGGCTTCTCCCATTAGCGCCAGTAAGGGCAGTCAGTGGTAATTCTTCGTCTGAGGACATGGAAAGGTCGAAGAACGCAGGAAATGGTCCAGAGGGGATGGGTTTGAGGTCAAGGTGGGCAGCAGAGGCGGAGGAACGCGGAGAGAGTCAAGTCAAGGAAGCTGCCTTCTGCCGAGCTGTGACTGTTGAAATCACAAGTCCAGGTAGACCTGCCCTAAGTGGTTATGCACGTGACCTTGGAACAGCGGGTGAGGACGGGAGTGGGGAAACAGCGGCACACCACTCCGTTTCAGGTCGCTACCAGGTCAGTACAGCATCTTAAAGGGACGCTTTGGCGTCGTGCTCAGTCGGCGTGTCCCACAGCATGGCCAACCCGCCACTTTTCCGTGATCCATGGGCCAAGAGAGAAGCATGGCGGAAACACCCAGTTTTCTCCAACCGCGCCATGTTCTCTAGCATGTTCCCCGGGTTCGGAATAGCTGCAGTCGCGTTCACTGCCTATGTCCTTTTCGACAATTTCTATGGAAAAGTACAGAGTGGCACCCACTGACTCGTGGTGCGTTTAGATCGAGTTAGTCGTCTGCCAAACTACTCACAGCCCACAGGGCCATACCTGTGGTAGGATGTGCATCCTGTACACGTCTTAAAACATGTGCTTGACGTTCTAGAACTGTACCATATACCTAGCCAGTAAACATCGCCTGCCACCTCTGCACCCTGCGATTGGCACTTGCCTCGTCCTGCTGTGAATTCCAATCATATCCCAGACAACGTCATCGAGAATGTAGTTGGTATTTTGGACAATACGCTGTCACCAGTTGGCACCAAGTGCTCTCACTATTCCCGTGTAACTGGAGAGGCTGCTATTCCAGAGGAGGCATTTTCCGTACGACCTTTCCCTCATTCCTTGCATGTACCTTGAGTTTCTCCAAAATGGGAGAATTGGACCATCGTTCAGGCGGTGTGCGGCCACCCGTCGACCAGTAGTATATGTCCCAGTCGGGTTCGTCGAGCAACTACAAGCATATAATAAGTTAATCGAGTGTATAAGGACCATTAGGAGAGGGGAGAATTACCTTGTCGTATTCGGTCAGCTCAGCACGGATCATGGTGGGGAGGTAATCTTGGGCAAACGTGCTCAGCAGAAGGTCGCTCTCGAGCGTGCCGCGTTTGCGCGACTGGTAGAGAAGGCGTGCACGCGTTGTTTCGATTGATTCATTTAGACGAGGAAGTGGTTCAGGTGCGGGCAGGTCGGCTGGTGTGGTCGTACTGGAGAGATGCTGGGGAGTATGAGGAAGGGGCCACGGGTCAGACGATGCACTCGGAGCAGAGACGAACAGCGTGCGTGAATGACGGAAATGTCGTCCGGCGATGCGGGCGACGGAGACCAGCATGATTGTCAAGTCAAATGTCTGAAAATTGCTCTATTTCCCACTCCCCCGAGGTAGCCGACAACTTTCTAAGCACTACTATATCAATGAGCCACCAACCCCCACATTCAGCCTCTGAGGTATCGCTTGTATACTTCGTTGTCCGTTTCCTCCACGTAATAATACCCCAACTTGTCCAGAAATTGCTGGAACTGATCGTAGTCTTGAGGAGGCACTTGAATCCCCGTCAACACCCTGCCAACATCTAAGGTGCAAGCTCAGCGATGTCGTTGGGTCCGTTATGAATGACTGACCTGCGCCATGGTTGCGATAATGGAACAAGCAGATATTCCATCCTTGTCGAATACCTTCCAGGAACTTGCGCAGTGCCCCAGGCCGTTCGGGGAACTCTAAAGGTGTAGACTGCGTTTGGACAGTCAGATAAACTCAAGAATTTCAGACCCACCAAATCTAAATAGGCGTTCGTCCGGTACAACCCGGCATCCGCCAACCATGTACCTTGTATGGGTCTTGGCCATTTCGTTGTCACTAATGTCAAACCCCTTGAATCCTTTTCGTTGAATAGCATCCAGCACTGCCGACACTTCTTTCGCTCGTGACGAGGACTCGAGCTTGAATGAAAGGAATATATGCGCAAGATCCGGCGAGCTGTATCGGTAGGCGAATTCCGTGACGGATCGAGGGTATATAATCGAATGGAGGTCAAAGAAACTGTGTTCGAGGCCATGAGGGAGTGATGATAGAGCAATAGGATGGATGTACCTGCCGGGTTTCTCGGGAACTTCGACGCTCAACAAGGCTTCTCGACCTTCACCGAGTTCCGCACGCTCGGCGACGAATCGCAAACGATCAAAGTTCATGTTTGCACCACTGACAATCGCAACAAACCTTTGCTGAGCACCAATCAATTTGTTGGTAATGATATGACGCTTCAATCCAGCAAGAGCGAGGGCTCCCGCCGGTTCGGTGATCGACCTGGTTTCTGCAACAAACCACTGGTCACCGGAAAGCCAAGTGGTGTGAAGCACTGCAAAAATATACCCTCGAAGATGTCTTTGATCGCAGCACAGAGCTCATCGTTGTTGACGAGCACAATTTCGTCCAGGAGTCGTTGACAAATGCGAAACGGCTCTGCACCGACCAGTCGGACAGCTGTACCGTCGCTAAACGGACCAACTTCGGGAAGCGTTACACGATGCCCTTTTTTCAAACTTTGATACATGGCATCGGCGTCGATAGTTTCTGCGCCATATATTTTAGTCTTCGGGTTTCCGATGCGTTTGACGTATTCGGCGATGCCAGCAACCAAACCACCACCACCAATGGCACCAAAAATACCGTCCAGACTGTCGGAATCGGGTAGTTGTTTGAGGATTTCCATGGCGGTGGTGCCTTGGCCAGCGATGACCAAAGGGTCATCATAAGGCGGGACGAATGCAAGGCCGTGTGCAGCTGCAAGACGTGCACACTCTGCCTTGGCCTCATCAAAGTCGGATCCGTGAAGGACGACCTTTGCACCTAAACGCTGTACATTGGTGACCTTGATGGAGGGGGTCCCCTTTGGCATGACGATGGTACATGGTATGCCGAGTTTTGTGCCGGAGAGGGCGACGCCTTGAGCGTGATTGCCTGAGGAGGAAGTGTGCGAGTGAGCTGCTGGAAAAGCACGCACACTTACCAGCACTGCATGTGATGACACCCATCCATCGATCTTCCTCGCGGATGTTTGCCATGAAGTTGTAGGCACCACGAATTTTGAAACTGAAGACTTCTTGTAAATCTTCGCGTTTGAGCCATATATGATTTCCGAGTTTTGCGCTGAGATTTGGGGCATAGACGAGGGGAGTCTCTTTGAGGACATCGTAGACTTTTGAGGAGAGGATAAGGCGGAGATAATCAGGTTCATTGGAGGGAAGCAGATAGTGGGGAGCGAGGGAAGGGTAGACAAGAGGCTCTGGTGCATGCGAGGAATACTCGTGGGTGGCCATGGTGACAGCCATGAAGGGAGGGACAAAGCGGATTGTGACTCGATCGCAGAGCTCGGCAGTTACCGGATTCGGGAACGGTCAGAGAGCCGCACTCGGGCCAGGGATGACGGCGACGCCCGACCTGGCCTGGGCTGGCACTGGGTCGACCGCCATTGCCGTGATCACCGTCGCGACACAACAGCGACGAACCCCGACGCGCTCGAGTACGCGTGATGCCCAGAGGTCACGTGCAGCGAGATAAGTGCGTGCGATGTGCGACGGCGCGGGCCTGACGGGGATCGTTGGCGACGAGGGTGTTCTCACCGACGTGTCCGGGGTGCAGCGAAGGTGTCGTGTCCGTCGGAGGGAGGCCGATTACGCAAGGGAGACTGTTGCGGGTGTTGGGGCAGGCTCACCGCGCCTGATCGCGGCGGGACCGAGCCGAGTACGATACAAGAGGGAGGACGTCGAGAGAGGGCGGGGACGGGGAGGACGGCGGGGAGGAGGAGGAGAAGAAGAAGAAAGGGAGGTATGTAGCTAGTGGGAGTTGCCAGCCCTAAATAAATAAAGAGTTGTTGCTTACCTTGTTTTCGACTATGGCGCAAGCTGCGACGATGGGACCTCCTCTCTCTCCACGCGAAACCCGTCGCTCAGGAAGACGCTCTGCTCCTACCGCCTCTGCAAGCACCTCCAAATCACCAGAGTCTCCCGCTCCCGAGCCCGCACAAAGAACCAAGGACCCATCTGCCCGCCCCGCCCAACCAAACACCAACACGAATGGCCGCACAAAGCGTCCAAAGCAAGAGGACACCGACGACCCCATCTCCAACAAGAACGCCCAGTCAAACGGCTGCACCTCCAACCATGCCAATTCCAACGGCAGGTCGAAACGCAAGGGCAAGGAGAAAGAGAAAGAGAAACATCCCTCCGTCGATCAGCTCGTCGAACCCGCTCCTTCCAAACAATCCTCTGCCTCGGTAGGCACAGCAGAGCCTCAGGATGACGAGGCGGAGGAGCAGGGCATCACGCGTTGCGTATGTGGTAAAAACGGTCCGTCCCCAGTTGTCCAACCCAGTACCGCATTCTCATCCTTCGTCCTCTTGCCAGATGACGATGCCGAATATGGTGAATTCATGGTGCAATGTGAAAAGTGCAATGTTTGGCAACATGGTCCTTGCATGGGTTTCGAGTCGGAAGCCCTACTCTTGGTCTTAGCGGACTACTATTGCGAACAATGCAAACCAGAGAATCATCAGGACCTTCTCAAGTGCGTCCCTTCTCTCTAGCGCCCTATCGTCAGTGTCCTGACTCACACCCCTAGGCGGTGGGCAAGGCTGAGGAGACCCCGCGAATCATCAACCCACTCGCGCAATGCACCCTCTCGCCAATCTCGTTCTCACTCTCCCAATCATCTGTTGAAACCCCCAAAGAGACGCAACACGATGAATAGCCGTGATGCTGCGTTCGATGAAAGCTTGAAAGAGCTTATCGAAGCAACCGCTGCAGAAGCTGCTGCTGCAACAGACCCCCAAAACCCAGTCGTGGACGGTTGCATAAATGGTCAATGTAGTCAAATTGAAGTGCCCGACGACGACTCGAATGGTCGAAAGAAGCGAAAGCGCGGGGAGGACGATGTGTGCGTTCATGCTGCCAATCCCAGATCCAATTATAGCTCACACCGTTCTGCAGCCTCCCCAAGAAGCGTACCAGATCAGCCTCGAGTGTCTCGGATGCTCCTGACGCAGCTGCTGGCGTTGTGCCAGAAGAGCTACCTCCGCCCCCGAAACGCTCTACCGGCCCGAAATCAGGAAATTCACGCCATCGGCGAGGTGGTCCACGCAGGGCCATCCCTGCCCATCACGATGCTGTTGTCCCCGTTGAAGGCGATGAAGGTATGTACCCGGGTCAAACCAATGATAACATGGCCACCTTATCCACGTGACGTTGACCTAGGGACCGGGCCGAGCAAGCGATCGACCCAAACGACCCGCGGCAAAGCTGGTCCTACGCCAAAACGTCCACCTATGTCCTCACACACGACAGGGAACGCCACTCAGGATAGCTCCAGCAAGCGAAATCATTCCGGGACAGGAGCGGCGCAGAGCAATTCTACCGAGAATTCTCGCGCATACCGGAATTCCCATGCGTATGCAATCTCCCAACAGCCTCTCTTTACGTCATGGAACCTGCCAGACTATCTGGCCCACCTTGAACACATGCTCCCAACGGACATACCACGCCCGCTTGAAGTCCGTAGTCTGGGCATTGGACCTGGCGGCAGGGAGTCTGTGGAGAGGACGATGGAAAGAGGGGTCAAGGTCAAGTGGCCGAGCAAACGCACGAGCGTCGGAGACATGAACAAGCGTGTTCGCGCGCTTGTGGAATGGGTGGGTAGAGAACAGGCAGGCGCGCTCGACCGCAGTCGTCGGAGAGAGGCTTTGCAAAGAGCCTTGAAGGGGAGCATCTCAGGGACAGGCGACGTCGTCTCCGGTTCGTCCGTGCCTGATGGTGGCGCGGGAGGACAGCGTGGGGGACGCGGGTCACCCATGGTTGTTGACAACTCGCCCTTAAACGCCACTAAACCACAAGCTGGCGAATCAATATCGACGAAACCAGCATCATTCGACCCGGCCATTCATCAGTCGACGATGAAGATGATGGAGGAGCTGATGGAGGAGCTGATCAGTTTTCAAGAACGATTTGGGCCGGGAGTAAAAAGTAGAGAGCGGGAACGACGGCCAGGCTCATGACTCTGAGACCGATGTATGTACAGGGATGGATTCTGCGCGTTACAGTATATCTCTTGTCTTGTACTCTCTCCAATGTTCATTGTACGCGTGGCGATGTTTGGCAACAGCCTCTAAAACAAACAAACGCCATCGATATTCAAGCTCTCAATGATGAACCAGCTTGACAGTGCAAGTCCTACCTCCCCGGGCTTCCCTAGCCACGGCGAGCACGGGGACGACGACAATGGTGACTATTCCACCCGCATGGGAGAACTCTTCGACGGCGACGAAGACGAGCACGAAGACGAAGAAGAGTTTCTCTACGATGGCGTGGACGCAGAGCACGTCACTGGCACAAATTACCAGGAACAGTTGCGGGACGTCCTCGGGCCAGATGACACCTCGGATGTATTCGAAGAGGAGGAAGTGGAGCGCTCTCTTCTCAAGGAAGATCCAAGTGAAAAGTTTGGCGATGCCAATACCGGAGGGCCATTCGTCAGTGCTGCTTTCTGCCTCGTGTTGATCGGAGTGGCTAAAGGGCACGTAGGATCACTCGCAGATCGTTCTCGATTCTCCACGTCTTCCCCAGTCTCCTCTTGCTCAGCCGACCATGGCTGCCCTTCCTCCAGAGCCTCTGTTTCCTGTATCCCACTCGCTTGGCGCACCCGAGCCCTTTTTGCTCCCGAGCGTGTCTCGCCTTCGCTCATATATTTCCAAGAGCCCTCGGAGTGAACCTAGTTATAGCTTGCCCGATATCCCATTTGGTTTTGCTTCAACTTCCTCCCGTGTTTCTGATATCTCCAGAAGTTCTACTCCTGGAGCTGGCAAGGGGATATGGAGAGGTCATCTCAAAGTTGAAAGAGAAGTGTTCCGGTGGACAGTGCTTCACAATGTGGGCAACCAGCTGTATGGAAACCGGCCGTCAAAAGCTGCCATTGTCTTGGGCGCATCCAATCTAGGGTCCCCGACCGTTCTAGCTGCCAATGGTCTCATCTGTGTAGGCACAGATGCCGGTCGCATATTCGTTTTTGATTTCAAGCAGACACTACTAGCCATCTGCGGGAATGACGCTTCAGGTTACTATCCGCTTGTTCTGTGCGTCAGTCATGTGCTCACGCTGTGAAAGCCAGTACAGTAGGATCCACGTCTGCTGTTGCGTTGTCGCATGACCATACTTATCTTGCCTCGGGTCATGCCTCCGGACATCTCCAGATTTTCGACCTGAAGAATCCGCAAGTGCCCGCACGCATCGTAGTTCCACCATCTGCTGAAGCGATTTTGTCGGGACGACAAGAAGGTCATCTTGCAGGCTCACGCATTGTCAATGTTAGCTTCGTCGCAGGTCGTCACACAGCGATCATCTCAGCTGATGAAAGTGGGTTAGCATTCTACCATAGCCTGGGCAAGGTCCTGTTCGTGGAGGCATCAGACACCATTCGTATACTGGGGAATTATCCTCAAGAGCTTAGTCACGAACATACTACCTCAGTTTCTATCTTAAACCCGCCAGGTGCTCGGTCTTTTCGTCGGCGGAAGCCTCGCAATACTCTCTTATCGATGGCCACGTTGCCCTTCGGCACCGTCGCACATCCAACCGACGCATATCAAATCGTTGCTTTACTCACCGCTAACAAGCTGGTCGTTGTCGGCTTGAAGCCCTCACCAAAGACATGGCTGAAGCGAACGCGCCCCGATGACGCGGAATTGACTTTTTCGGGACGGAGAAGAGGCACCTTGGCGTGGTTTCCGAGCACCAGCACCCTACAAGGACCAAAGGACGGTGGCAGTGACAAGACACATCCGACACTAGCCTATTCATGGGGAAGATCTATCCGTCTCCTACGAGTTTCGGAAACAATGGTAAAACGATCCGTGCTCAACCCGCGCACAAGCAAGACCCGCGAAGTGGATACGGGAACACTTGTTTTTGAGGATGTCGGAAATTGGACAGTGGATGATGCAATTGTTGCCCTGCAGTGGCTGAATGCGAACGTTCGTATCTCTTCTCAAGGTGAACGATTGAATCTGGACTAACCATCACCACAGCAATTGCTTGCTTTCACAGCGGCCACGCTCAGCGTGTACGATGTTCGTACCTCCAAGCTTGTCGAGCATGTACCTTTTAATGCTGTGGCCTTGGTATCACCATCTCTTAGCTCCACAACTGATGGGTCGATGCCATACTTGGAATCCCTCAGTGATGTTGCTCATAGTGTTCGTGCTTACAAGGGAAAGATATTCCTTCTGGTGAGTCATCGCCTACGTGTCTCGGTTTTACCTTAACCTCGACCAGTGTCGCGAGGAACTTCAAGTGGGAACAATGCTCACTTGGGCTGACAAGATCTTGTCCCTGGTCGAGCAAGGTGATTTTCTGAGTGCCATTGAGCTTACACGCTCGTATTATACTGGTGACGCACCCGGGAACCGCAATGGGCTACCGGATGCCGCCGAAGAACAGAAAGCGGTTCTCGGACAAAGGTTGCACGAGTTGATGGTGGCATCCGCCAGTTATGCGTTCTCCGAGGATAGGATGACAGATGGCACCCATTCAAGTCCGGATGGTAGAGGTGTCGATCGCACTTCTCTCTTCGAAGGCCTGGTTGCGAGTTGCGCGCGCTCCTGCATTACACTCGATAACTACGAATTCCTATTCGAAGATTTGTTCCAGCACTTCGAAGATGCTGGGATAACTCGAATTTACTTGGAACAGCTAGAGACGTTTGTGCTAGGAGGCGCCATCGACTTCGTTCCTCCACGCATAACTCAGCGATTGGTGGCACTCCACGATGACTCTGGCCAGCCCGCTCTGGCCGAACAAGTGATTTGGCACATAGATCCTTCGTGTTTGGACATCAACCAAGCCATCCATCTTTGTCAAACTCATCAGCTTTGGGATGCTCTGATCTATGTGTACACACGTGCCCTACAAGACTATGTTGCCCCAATAGTGGAGCTCATCTCTCTTATCCGCCAACATTCACACCCGTCGGTTCCTAATGGAGCAAGCGTGCAACACCCGACTTCGTCACTCCGTCATGCATACAAGATCTTCCCCTACCTCATCAACGTTCTCAGTGGTCAGACGTATCCAAGCGGTGAACCTATGCCGTCTGATGAAGCCGAGCGTGCGAAGCATGGTGTATACGAGTTCATATTCAACGGAACATCCGTTGTCTGGCCCTCTGAAGGCGGCCATCTGATCCTCACGGGAAGTGGGGCAGAACCCACGTACCCTTATGCCCGACTACTGCTCCGTTTTGACGCGGAGTCGTTCCTTCACTCCCTGGACATCGCCTTCGAAGACTCCTTCCTTACAGACTCCCCTGACATCAGTAGGCTGTCGATCGTCAAAATCTTATTAGATATTGCTTCGTGTCAAGATCTCCCGCTTTCCGCCATCATTTTCATCAACATCTTCATTGCACGAAACATCCCGAAATATCCGCAACACATTCCCGCTGAAGATATTGATCCTCGCATCCTGCATGACCTCCTTGTGTCTCTTGCCACTTCACTTGACCCTGGAACCCGAGAGGATCGACAGCTCGCTGCTGAAT
This sequence comes from Boletus variipes var. fagicola, assembly GCA_038092395.1. NCBI lineage: Eukaryota > Fungi > Basidiomycota > Agaricomycetes > Boletales > Boletaceae > Boletus > Boletus variipes. The sequence goes on along the minus strand of JBBPQG010000221.1, from coordinate 14,533 downwards.
ATCTCTTATCGGCGTATTCACCCCGTGACAGCTCTGAGATTGAGGCTATATTCGAAACAGCGGGCTTTTATCGCATTTTGCAAAATCGGCGTCGACATGAACGCCAATGGAGACAGCTCTTGTCCAGCTACCTACTCGATCCAGGCTTGCAAAGCGCATCACTACTTCCCTACGTTGAAGAAGTCCTCGACCTCTCAAGGTCAGATAACCACGGTATCTTACCCGATGACATTCAAAGCGCGCTTTCGGAATCTCTCGGCCATCTCCTCACACTCGACCTGCAATCGACTGCTATCCTACTTGACACGTTTGCCCCGAGTCTTCATGAAACTGCTCTTAGTATCATGGACGTTACGGATGATCGCCGGCGTTATGACTATCTCCTTCATCTGATCCACACTCAGGTGTCGGATCGGGAAGATGCCGCTTCCGCCACTTCCTCGCACCCTCCAGATCATCCACATATTAGCGATCCTCTTCGCCTACTCTTCATTAAGCTGCAATGTCGGTATATGCCACCGGGTGTCATCGAAACCCTAGATCACATGCGGAATGGCCTTGACTGGCCGACGGTAGAGCGGATTTGTGAAGAGAACAACGCATATGGCGCGGTGCTATGGGCACTCAATCAACAGGGTCAACCGCGAGATGCGCTAGCGAAAGCCGAGGCGTTTGAAAAGCAATTAACACAGAGAATTGCTAGGGCCGTCGTCGACTTGGACGCAAGCGATACGAACGTCGACGAGACGGTCAATGCTCTGAGAGAGATTGGACAACGAGGCACGAGTATATGTTTGGAGCATTCGAGCACGTCAGCCACAGCTGCGGTCCCACTCGAAGACATCTGGTTTCAACTGCTCAGCAGTCAGCTGCATTCCGTACAGGTTGTCTCTAATCTTCGTTTGGCCGACGGTGCTAGTGGTCATCGATTGAAAGCAATGGCGCTTTCGAGCCTGCGGGATCTCGTGCAAAATACGTTTGCGTCCTTGGTTACCATCAGCTCTACTCGAGCCGTCTCGTTTCCGCGCTTATTCAAACGTTTGGTTGATCCCGGACTCTATGCAGATGCAACCCCGGGTACGCCCTACACGGAATTTAGGACTATTTTAACGGGGATGTTGGAGTCTTACCGCAGCGACGGGGATATGCTATCCCTGTCTCAAAAGCTGCTGCATCGAGACGTTTTCGATACTGTGGAGGAGTATGCGAAGGAGAAGATGAGAGGGTGGTCGGTTCCGCATCGCTGTTCACGCTGCCACCAGAAATTGTTACCGCATGAAAGGTCAGGCGGTACAAACGTCAGTATAACTGTCACTCGTGCAGCTATATACCACGCCTCTTGCCAGCATTGATAGCGGTATCTTATGTTATAAATGAAAGTTCGGTTCTCCCTTATGTATTATCTCCGGGAAGCCTCACGACAGTGTCCCAAACGTCGGGTGCGACACCGATCTTTACGTGGAGAAAACGATGAGTTGGGCAGTCGGGCAAGTGGGCTCCGAGTCTGTTCGATGTATGATGATTCTACATTTGTGTAATTACAAGTACGAGTCCCATGTCACGAGTGATTGTAGTAAAAAAAAGAAACTAAACTTCGGAATCGGAACGAGCTCAGTGTCCTCAAAAAGTCTGGGAATTGAACTTTCCGAACATATTCCCAGATGTCCTCAGTGTCCTGCTCCAAAGTTTGGCCATCTTCCCCGGCATCTGATCTGATGGAATCATCCTGATCCTCGGGTTCCTGGCAGCATCCCCAATCATTGTCACCCATCCCACGAAGTCACCAAGCCCCACGTGGTGATCAAAAAGGTTATGATCCCATGATGTAACCGTGACGTCCTTGAAGGTTCTGATGGCAGAGGCATTGGCTACAAGGTCCCATCCAATATTCGTTTTGGTCGGTGCTTTCACGTAGTCACACGGAAGAGTACAGATGCCCGTTGGAGTTGCTGTTGTGCGGTGTGCCGACAAGTCGGACGCGGTTTCAATGAGCTGCCATGCTGTCATAAATTCCCATGATAGCTGTGTTTCGTGTGAACATGCATGCGTCTCCGAGACTGCGTTTCTGTGTGAGTTAATTTAGTGATCGTCCATCTTTTTTGCCTTGATCATGGCAGCTCTCTCAGGCTCGCAGTCTGAATGGCTCCTTGACGCGGAAGCGTCTACAAGATCTTCGACCACCCCACACGAGAACATCGACGTTCAAGAAGTCAAATCTCCGACAAACCATTCACGCGTCGATGGCTTGCGCCATTGGTGTTATTCCTTTCACGCGTTCTTGTGCATTCTACATCTCGTTCTACTGGCCATGTTGCGACATCATCCAGAGCATAGGTTTACGATACCCCTCGGCAACAGTGTCTTATCATCGGGACTGAGTGCGTTCCTACAAGCATTCTACACGGTATGTGCCATCGTCGTTCAAAGATGATGTCCAAGCGCTAACCAATATCATGGAGTCCAGCTTTACACAGCCCTGCTAGTCTTCATGACCCAGCGTCTCGCATTGTCTGCCTCCCTTTCCCGGACCCAGACTCTCACCGCCACTCACGACATATCTGAAGCCTGGGGCGGACTTGGAGTTGCCTTCCTCACTTGGTGGCGGCAAACCAAGGCTGCAACGTTGACCTCCACAACAATTTTGGTATTCTTATACTTGACATGCATTTCCGTCCTGCACGTTGCATCGCCGACGATCATGCAATTCCAGCCATACAATGCCTCTCAGGGGACGATCGTCATGTCAAACTCAACATGGCCCAACCCTTCTGTCAACCTCAGTTCGCTCGACTGGGGTAAGGTAACACCGATAGCCCCGCTCATGTTTACGTTCGGGTCATCACTATTATCGACTTCAGGCCTGACCAACAGTACACTGTACAACACCTTTTCTAGAAACCAGGAAATCGTCAATGCAACTGTGAATGCCAGCACTATACGTGCTAACTGTGGTTTACTTCCGGTGCTTCCCAGTACTGGTGGTTTTGAGTTCATCACCATCAATGCTTCTCTGAGCACACTCGGAAACATAACGGCACCTATGGATGTACTATGTGAGACACATATTAGAATCTATATCATTGGCTTAATATGTTTCTCAGGGAAAGATGAAATATTGTTTCTCCACACAGCACAATACCAATGTCCCACTGACACCTGTCTGGATTACCCACTGTTGTTTGCAGTCTCCACTGCTATGGAACTGTCTAGTTCTATACAAACCCAGGTCAGTGTTAATACAACCTGGCAATTCACTCCAATAGGTCAGTACAGGAAGCTAACAAATGTGTCTTATCTCACACTCACATTACATGAGTTTAGGAGGTGAAGCTCAAAACTCTTCCACATCTGTTTACCCCATTGCCTGTTCATTGTATGCCCTGCACCCTGAGTCAACCCTTGATGTACAACAGGATATCCTATGGTCTTCCTTGGACCATTCAGATGAAGTATCACAAGGATGGTCTCTGTGGTCCCCTCAGGTCACTACAAACAATGGTACAGATTCACAGACTCTCAACACAGGAGTATGTTATAGTATTCCATTGCATTCCACTGACACTGATGGGCCTGAATACTTGAAATTAGATTTTGTCTGCATTGCTTGCTGCAGATTTCCCCAATGAGTTGGGAGCACCAGTACAATCCCTCTTTTGTCAGCAGAATGACTGCCCTGCAATCTCAACAATAGATATGTATGTTTGTGATAGCAAACAATCCTTTGGCTGACTGACTCTGTTGAAGATACCTTATGTCATTGCTGGATGTGAATGCAAGTGCAAACAGTATACTGGCTGCATCTGAGTCAAGTGCACAGCCTTCAGTAACTCTCACTCCAACCCAGATGGGAGCTGCCATATCTCAAATAGCTGCAGAATTGATCTGGTTAGGTATGCTTTTGAGAATTACTCCTGGATTATATATTTATAGATACAGCTGGGCAACTAGGTGAAAGCAATGGTGGATTTGCACTCACCACCAGCACCAATGATGCAACAGTATCTGTGGTGAGATGGAGACTTAATGTAGGCCTATATTTATTATGGATCTTGGAATCACTCAAAACATCTTTGATTACTACCAGATCAACCAAGTCTCTGTAAGTCTCTTGTGAAAAGTCATCATGGATATTCAACCATCCTATAAATAGGTCATTTCTGCCCTTACTGCATCATTTATCTTACTTTCTATCACATACTTTGTGACTGCTGGATCACCCCAAACTCAGAATATGTTGGTCAATGGCATCTCTGTCTTAGAGATACTATGGATTGGGGCCCACATCCAGAAGCTTCAAGATAAATTTTGTCAAACAGAAATTCCTTCTGCAAAGGAACTACGGGCTATGGGGGTATTTGATATTTGTCTGGCAACTGATGCAAAGGGCAGCAACTCAGAGGAATTTGAAACTCTAAGAAAGTTGAAGTCAAAAGATAACATACAAGGTAGTCACCCAAATCTCTTTAATGGATAATTAAGTGAAATGATCCACCAGTTGAACAGAAACCTCAGGCAAACTTAGAAGTTAGCAGAGTCATCTCATCCCAATTTGTGTGGTGCTATCTGCTGCATGCCATTTTGGTGGTCATCCATCTTGCCCTCATTGCTATCTTTGTCAACCACACTGAGCACCACATCATCATTCCACTGGATAGCACAGGAACAACAACATGCAAGGCTGTATTGCAGCTATTCTATGTTGTATGTTTGTTCTATGGTCAGAATCTGGGCTCTCTTGGCTGATGTTTGTAGCTATACACAACTATTTTGGTTTTCATGACGCAGCAACTTGCCACACGTCGAGCTTTGGTATCAAGACATTCCCTTACCAGCATTCATGATATTTCTCGCGCGTGGACAGGGTTTGCGTCAGCAGTCATTGGATTGTTACAACAAAGGAAAGGTCCAGTGTCGTTTTGGATGACACTTTGGACCACGGTATATTTTGCCTGCATCTCCATTCTGCATATATCTTCATCTGCTATTATGGAGTTTCAGGCATTTAATAGCAGTACAGCCAACATGGTGCAGTCAACATTGGCTTGGCCAGATCCATCTGTTAGTCTCCAGGACCTCAACTGGACGGACATCATCCCGCTTGTCACGGTTGTCGAGAAGCTTCCTGACCTTTCGACTGAAGGGCTGTTCTCCAACACGGTCTATGATACACCCTCAGCAACTACCAAGTCCCTCAATGCCACAGTCAATGCAACCACTGTCGATGCTCACTGTGGTTTACTTTCCAACCTCTCTCTCATTTCTCGCGATGTCGAAAATCACCCCGTTGATTCTCTCACTTTTAACTCGTCTCCATTGGGTACACTAGAAACAGGAGCTCGAATAATGTGTAGGTCTTTATTGACACACATTTATTGATGCTTATCATTTTTCAGGGAACAATTCAGTCGTATTTTTGAATCCAACAGCGTTGTTCTACCCACACCGGGGTTCCCAGGATTCTCAGTGCTCCGAATGTGATAATTATTTGTTTTTCTTCGTGACTACTGCCATGGATTTGGATGCTACTTCATTCGCGCTGGGGAATTCGGTTAGTGTAGGGGTGAATTGGACTGGTCTCATAAGTAAGTCAGATATTAACCAAGACCACTGCTGAAGCTGATGCACATCCGGCCAGATGATTGGCCATCAGATTCTCTCCTGCCGACCTACCTTGTAGGTTGCTCACTGAATGCAACGACTATCTTGGACACCTTGGATTTGCAAAACGATCTTCTCTCTGGTTTACATCCAACGGACTCGAATATGTCGGGACGCTCACAGCAATGGACGCCCTGGTCACCCGTTAATGGGTCGGAGCTCGGTAATGGAGTACGGTTTTGGTTCTAGCTTTCATCCTTCCTACACTCAACCAGCGCGCCCCAGATTTCAACCGCCCTGGCGGACGCCCCACGAACAAACTGCCCTGTTAGCTATGATTCCGACTTGAATGTTCAAGTTTGTGTCACTCTCACGAGCATGGACACGTACGTTCTTCTGTACTCAGCTGGCCTTAAGCTTAATAATGGCATAGTTACATCATGGAAAGTCTCGGGATCAACATCACCAATAGCGCACTGACCACCGGATCCAGCACGGCTCCTGCAGTTACCCTTGGCCAGTACCAATTCGAAAAAGTCGTCTCCGAGATCGCAGCTCAGTTGATATGGCTTGGTGAGTCCGTGAGATCATCGCTGTTCCATGAATGCCAGCAACTTGCGTGTCTAGCTGGTCATATGGATAAAGTTGTCGGTTTCCAACCTGGGAATGGGACGAGCAAAGTTATAGATGAAGTAGTGCAGCTACAGCTCAACGTAAATGATCCTTGTTCGCACGAAATAGTGCCTCCCTGACAGCCTTCGCAGATTAACACCATCCCTGTAAGTCCATTTCACTCTGAGCCCCCAGAAGCAGCCGTTAAAAGGAAATAAAGCTTGCATTTGCCCTCGGGGCGTCCGTGACTATATTCCTACTCGTGTTCTACTTGGTCGGGGTCACGGAGACGCGATCCCCCGCGGTTTCGTCACTTGGTCTGTTGGAGACATTGTGGCTCGAATCCCGTTCACAGCGCATCCACGAACGGATGTTGGAGATTGATGAGCCTTCCCTGGAGAATTTGCGGCGTGCTGGAATGTTTCAAGTCTGCATTGCAGATGAGTTAGCAGCAACGAAGGAAAGCCACGAATTGGAGGTGCTATTGGAAGATGACTAGGACCCGTGTTTTTGTTTGAGAAACCTTCACTCATTCGACGATCTTGTCATTTTTTTCTGACTTTGCAAGATTTTTTGTTAAATATTGGACGATCGTGCTATGCCGTAGTCGGTCGTGGCATTAATCTCGTTTCGTCCCTCACATTTGCCTAGTGTATATGATCATTGTGTCATTCTGAGAAGTTCTTCCCATTCTACGGCAGACGAACATCCGTGGAGCCCTTCATCCGCTCAGGTGCACTCAATATAACCTATACAAAGCCCTACTTGCCGTTCCCTTCCTTCACTTCTCGATTAAATTGTAATTGTTAGAGCAGATGTCACAGAACGTGATGCAAAGACCTCTCGCCCATGGAAATCCAATCGGTATGTGTATAAATCATCTTTTGTGCTCGCGCTACCGGTACGCCATGTCTGGGGGTGCCACAGGCGACGGAAGTCCAGGAAGCACCGCTGGCACAGATCGTAATGAGGGTGAGCGCTCAGGGGGAAATGGTAAGGCAAGCGGAGGTAGTTGGAGTATCAACGACAAATATCGACGCTCGGAAGCCACCCACATCAGTTGCTGCGAGGCAACCGTTATCTTCGCCGCCAGATGGTCTGGCCGACGGGGCGGCAAGTCCTGGCGATTGGGCCGACGTGGTATACCGGAACCTTTGCATCCAGAGTTGAACCCATATGTTATAAGTGCGTCCGGGCGTCTGCTTCAAGATCCGGTGGGAGTGGTGCGACTCTAGGGTTGGGTTCATCGACGTCGATGGGACCTATGTTGATGCGGGAGGCCGAAGTGGATGAGATACAGAGGCATGTGTATGAGGTGTCTTTAGCCTCGCTCGAGCGTCTTGGGAGTGGGAGCAGTCGGAGGCGGGATAGTGCGAGTGGTCGATTTGTGTCTGAGTCTGCGAGCGGTTTCGTCAGAGGGAAGGATTCCACGCCGGTCTCGCGGCCCAGTAGTTGTGATAGAGAAAGGGGCAGTGGTAGCTTGAGGGTGGGCTTGCTTGGGAGAGAACGACTATCTGGTTCATTGAGGTCTCTGAGTGCGGAGGTTGATTCAAGCGGTAGGTAGGTAGCGCTATCAGTCGGAGCCAGGTAAGCTGGACGCGGGCGACTCGCCGCGGCGGTCGTGCAGTGTGCAGCGCTCTTGATCACTCTGCGTGATATCGCTCAATCGAATGTAGCCGATGTAGATGTTATGTACGTAGATACAAGGCGGTGATACGAAGAAAAACTCAAAGTCCCTGCTGCTAAACGGGGTTGTGTGCGGTCGGGCGAAACCCGGAGGGTTTCCGACTCGATGCTGGCCCTAGCCTGAAAGGGGGCAAGGTGAGCTGTGAGGGCGGGTTGGGCCCTCGCAGACAGCTTGACCGGCGCACGGACAGGTGTTCGGGCGACAAGCGTCGAGCAAAGCCAAAAGCTTTAGCTTGTTGGTGCTGCGAGAGGGAGCGGTGGGTGGGTGACGACGAAAAGAAAGAAAGGAAAAAACCGCGAGCGAGGTTCTGCGCGAGGCTCGAGCTGGCAGAGGTGGCAGGAAGAAGGAAAAGACGCGCCACCTCGCTTAGCTCTCGCGCAGACCTCATCCTACGCTGCTTCGTGCCTCCGCTTACGTAGGATACCATCTCGGGGTCGTCGGAGGGGGAACGGATGTGCTTGCTTCGGTAGCGGATGGAACAGAAGACTGAGCAAGGGCCTGTGCAACTGCAGTGGAAAACTCCACACTGGAGGCTTGAACGGGCTCGCCCGACATGATCGGCACCACTACCCTCGGTTCAGACAGAACAGCACGATACGCTTTACGCGTTTCTGAACAAGACCGTGAAGAAGTCAGGGGGAGACAAATCGCAATCGCAAAAGACTGACGGGCTCGCAAAACCGGGGATTTGAGCGTGACAGCAGACGCATCGTGTACTAGATTCTGGGCCTTTCCAAGGAGTGTGATCCTGCACGACGTGTGTCACGATAAAAAGTGAGATGCGGTTGGGGACGACGCAAAAGCGATGCGAGGAGAGAAACGCACAGGTCTCGGACATCCTTTGGGTTCTGTAATCGCCTTTTCCAACCACCCCGTCACTGACGATGTTCCCCTTCCCTTGGTGACGAGGACGACCTCTCATGCAGCATTCCACCAGTTCCGCTTGGCCGTGAGTCCAGTATCGCTCACGCCGAGACTCGCATGGCTCGATTCAGAGCACCCGCGTAGTTGACTTCAAATACAGCGCCATTCTTGATGGCCGTGCGGACAAGTATGTGTCTGAGATGGAATGGGAATCGGGGTAGGGTAAGGGCAATGCAATGATATGAGCTGTCAACGGCGAGGGTAGAGACTGTGTGTCAAGCATGCCGCGGAAAACGTAGCCGGCATCATAGGAGCGAGCGTAACGAGGTTGTAGCCATCGGTGACAGATCCATTGGCACTGGTCTAGTGAACAGGAGACAGATCAGCCCAAGCATCTAGGGAGCGACACGAAAAGGAAAAGGCACCAAATTAAATCCCTTCTCGCTGTCTTCGTCGATCGCTTCAGAAACACAACGCCGGTTCTCTTCTTGAGTTGGGGCAGCAGCTTGTCTTGAGGTGTCTAGCATGTCTTGGGGTCAATTTCCTCCCGACTGTCGGGTTGAGAGCAATGACGGTGTATCCTACTGTGCTTCAAAAAGTGAAAGAGAGATGAGAAACAGAATGAAAGACGGACAATGAAGGTCGATGCGAGCTTTGATGGCTACGACTTGAGCCGGGGTAAACACAACGATACAAGTGCTGGTCACTTGCAATTGCTTCCCTTTGTCCTTTCTCGACTGTAGCGCAGCTCCATGGCCTTGATGTGCGACGACTGGGACGTTCAGGTCGAGGAACATCACGATTCAGGCTGAACGTTGAACCCTTATTAGTCCGACACCGAAATGAAACTACGACTATCAAGGCTCTTTGACAGCGATGCATCACAAGCAATACTACAGTTTCAAAGTATGTTGCTAATAGTAATATAGGGGGAGGGGAAAGCCAAGAACATTGAAGCAATCTTTAAGCCACCTGCAACTTTTCCTTCAAGACGTTCTTCAATGCGTCACCATCTTCTGCAAACTTTCTGATGCCTTCGTGAAGCTTGTCGAAGGCCATCGCATCTTGGAGCAGTGCCCAGCGAAATCCAGACTCATTGTTGATGTAGGAAACCTTGGGAATGGGGTCGGCTTGAGCCGCTGTTAGATGTTGGTAGGCAATCAGCGCGAGGAAGTAGATACATAGTATTCGACAGAGTACCTTTCTCTGCGTCGAGTTTCTTCGGAATAGGCTCGGTAGAGCTCTTCAGTTCTTCCAACAATTTCGAAGAGATAGTGAGGAAATCAATTCCAGCGAGAGCCTTGATTTCTCCAACCTATAAGAAGATGTCATGAATGTAAATTAAGATATATAGGTCACTGACGTTTCGGAAACTAGCACCCATGACGATAGTTTCGTAGCCATATTGCTTGAAGTAGTTGAATATCTTCTTCACCGATTGAACACCAGGATCGTCGTCGCCTTCGTAGTCCTTCCCGGTAGTTTTCTTATACCAATCAAGAATCTGTGTCACCGGAAAATGTGAGTGACGCCTCGTCGTTCAGGTTAGGTATAAACGCACACGTCCAACAAACGGGGAGACGAGCGTGACACCAGCCTCGGCGCACGCGACTGCTTGAGCAAAGCCAAACATGAGCGTCAAGTTGCAGTGGATGCCATCCAACTGTTCAAGCTCTCTGGCAGCTTGGATGCCTTCCCACGTAGACGCGATCTTGACGAGAACATGCTTCCTGCTGATTCCAACGGACTCGTAAAGTGCGATTATCTCCCTTGCCTAGAGAGCGCATGCCATGAGAACAACGGGTGGGTCCAAGCACTTGACAGGATATTTAACCCACCTTTTTCTTCGTCGCTTCCTGATCGAACGAGAGGCGGGCGTCAACCTCTGTGGAAACTCTGCCAGGAATAATGTTTAGAATCTCCTTCCCAAACTCAACTAGCTGTCGGGGTCGAAGCAAGTTCTAAACAAAACATTTCAGACTGGACGTGTTTTAAAAACCCACAAGTCGATCCATGGCAAAGCACGCCTGGTCATGAAGCGTTCCGCCTTTGCTCTTGGCATATTTGATGGCAGCATCGATCAGGTGTGCATATTGTGGTTTGTTGGCTGCAGCGAGAAGCAAAGTTGGGTTTGTCGTGGCGTCCTTGAAATGGGGATAAGAATCAGCGTGTGCTGGAACATGTCGTATACCTGTGGTTTGTACACGCCGATGGCTATTCCGAAACCATCCCGATGAGCGCTATGACCAGAATAGGGGCTGTCGGAGCTTACACTCGAAATCGCCAGTGTCCGAGACAACCGTCGTGCCCGTCTGTTTGAGATAGTCGAGTGAGGTGGTCATAATGAAGCTCACAGTAGACTAGAGCGTTTGTTGTTTGTGTTGGCCCAGGTGTCGACGTCATGTGTGGCGCTTAGGCGATCATCGATCGGTGCCAACTTGGACTTGTTGAATGCTGCTCTTTACCTCGAACGGCATTGTTTACTATGCAATGGTGTTCTTGAATCTGCAAGGATTCTTAGTTGCCCAGCTGAGTGGTTGAAAGGACTGTGCAAATTGCAGCGGCGCTTGCGAAGGCACCTGTGAGTCTATTTCACCTTCTAAGTAGTACTGGTTGACGTCTATCCTTTTCCCGTCTCGCGCCTATTGCCAGGTTTACATGGCGTTTCCCATGCAGAGTTTAACCATGCGACCTGCAGGCTGCATTGTCATCCCGGCTGCACACCACCACTGAGTCGTCTGGACTTCAGAGCGAAAACCTCGGGACCTCCTCCATCTAGATCTCGTTGCAAACATGATCCCCAATTCACAAACGCTCTGAGAGAGATTGGACAACGAGGCACGAGTATACATTTGGAGCATCCGAGCACGTCAGCCACAACTGCGGTCCCACTCGAAGACATCTGGTTTCAACTGCTCAGCAGTCAGCTGGATTCCGTACAGGTTGTCTCTAACCTCCGTTTGGCCGACGGTGCTGGTGGTCATCGATTGAAAGCAATGGCCCTTTTGAGCCTGCGGGATCTCGTGCAAAATACGTTTGCGTCCTTGGTTACCACAGCTCTACTCGAGCCGTCTCGTCTTATTCAAACGCCTGGTTGATCCCGGACTCTATGCAGATGTAACCCCAGGTACACCCTACACGGAATTTAGGACTATTTTAACGGGGATGTTGGAGTCTTACCGCAGCGACGGGGATGTGCTATCCCTGTCTCAAAAGCTGCTGCATCGATACCATGGAGGAGTATGCGAAGTAGAAGATGAGAGGGTGGTCCCCCATCGTTGTTCACGCTGCCACCAGACATTGTTACCGCATGAAAGGTCAGGCGGTACAAACATCGGTATAACTGTTACTCGTGCAGCTATATACCACGCCTCTTGCCAGCATTGATAGCGATATCTTATGTTATAAATGAAAGTTCGGTTCTCCCTTGTGTATTATCTCTGGGAAGTGTCCCAAACGTCAGGGTGCGACACCGATCTTACGTGGAGAAAACAATGAGTTGGGCAGTCGGGTAAGTGGGCTCCGAGTCTGTTCGATGTAATTCTACATTTGTCACGAGTGATTCTAGTAGAAAAAATGAAACTAAACCTCAGTGATCATCAAACTACCGTGACGCCATCCCATCCGAACATGGAAAAAGGCCAGGGCTACGTCCGACGGGGGCACCCACGTAACCACTGGCGTCGAACCGGATGCCAAAGACTACATCGATGCCCAAACGATCACTGCATACATATCCTTCTAGCTCACTGCCGCGAGGGTCGAGGGTACTTGGCTCTATGTTCATCTTCCCCCGGCGCTCCACGCTGAGGTGTAATGTTCCTCCTCTGTAGAATATAAGATAAATGTAGAGTGGACACAAAAAAAACATACCGGTAGAAGAAACCTCCACCACCGCAACGTCGTGTTGGAATTCCTTTACCAATCTCTTGTGATGTGAAACGGACTGGATGTTCAGCTCCTCGAGATGAACGGCCGCTGGAAAACAAGCGGCGCCCACGCCGGAATAAAGGTGGACATCATCTGTTTGGGCACCCCAGATCGAAGGTTGGTGGCGTGGTCACTAGACCCAGGGGAGAGGGCTTAGCCTCGAGCTTGAGGTGAGAGATCCCTGGGCGAGGAAACTTTGCAAGTGAGACACACTTGAGCCGAAGAATCGTCCGTGAGAATCCCCGACTGAGACACTGACGATGAGGCATTTAACAGCGCACGACAGTCTCGCTTGCAGTGATCATGTTCGAATTGACAGACACACTCACGTACACTGTCCCGGTCATGCTGGCTGTCCTCGTGGCGAAGACTGTTGCTGATGCACTGGAACCCAAAGGAATTTATGATCTAGTCATCGAGTGAGTTGGCCAGGATAATGATCATACTAATACTCAGTTACTTTCCTTCTAGTAGATTGTCGCAACTCCCATATTTGGACGAATACCTTTGGTCCCACCCCACTTTTCAATCAGCGACGTCGTATGTCCTCCCTCTCTTGATTCAGTGTGAATTCCTGACCGTAAGATACAGACGGATCGCGGTGTAGACGTCATTCGAATAGATGCTTGCAATACCGTGGAAAGTCTTCGAGACCAGTTACAAGCACTCGTCAATGCAGGACATGATGATAGTGGTTTCCCCATTCTACGACCCGACAAAGACAGTGGTAGATTGCGCATGGTGGGGTATATTGGTGTAGGTGACCTTGAACATGCGCTTGGTCAGTTACCGCCCTTTTGGTCCTGCCTTCTTTAAAATTCTTCTTGCTGAAGAAACGGACTGCAGCAATCGTTGCCGAGGACGCTGACGAGAAAATTCGGTTTTCAGTCGAGTGGATTTAATAGGGATCGTGCGTCGTGGATCGAGAGCAGCGTTGTTGTGGATGGTGACTTGTTTAGTGTATACATGGACCGTCGGGGTTGTTCGCATTTCGTCGCGGCCCTGCGAGGACGGACTTGGCTCGTTCTCAGGATACACCATTGGAACTTCTTCATCAATTCCTCGTTAAACTAGCTCGGAGCTCGATACGTTGTCGTTACCGACATTGATGGGAATTGTGAGTTTGATTCATCCCAAGTGTAGTCGTCTGACGATCACGGTGTTGTAAATGACGGCGTTATCGATAAGAAGACGTGGCTCGGATTCCTAAGTGGACTTGAGGAGAAGATCCTGGTCACATTCAACAGTTTTGAGAGTGGCAATTCCATGCTTCCGGTAGGACAGTCACACTAATAATAATATATTATTATGCTTGCGTTCCAGCGGCCATGGCATACAGCCCCCCCTCCGTATTCCCAACCATCCAACCTACCTCCACATTATTCCAACCAGATGGATCGCAGGGAGGCAGCCTCTCCCTCCCCTGTCGCTAGTGGTAGCGGGCATTCCGCACTCGGGAGTGACTCTAATGGCTCATTTGTACGTTCTCTCAGGCTCAGGCTTGACTACCACTGACATGCAATTTATAGGTTACGGCACACACCTCCACTCCCTCTCCTCCCCTCCCTGCCACCTCTAGCGTAGGGTTCCCCAAGCCGAAGACCTGGGAAATGCCCCTATTCAAACATCTTCGCCCTCTTTTGTAAGTCCCCTGTTGGGTTATAGTGACAATCAAATCTCACAAACAATTCTTCAGTTGTCAGTTGTCAAAGGACGACTCACTGGCAAAGATTTCCCCGGCCTCAAACTTGAATCTGTGACCACACCACCGACGTTTGATCTGCTCAAGGGTGGGGTACCCAAACAGACAATGTCCACGTGTATCCCGGCGTGGGCGCCGCT
>JBBPQG010000220.1:0-26896 GCA_038092395.1 Boletus variipes var. fagicola | reverse complement strand
TCGAGACACGAAAATCAGTCCGAGCACAACAAAAGGGGGGTAGTGGTATTCCAGCATGTTTTTAATGGAGAAATTCTAAAGAGCCTACCTCGGTGTCTCAAGCACTTGCAAGAGAGTCGGTGGACTCGTCAGTGCATTCCAATCTCGCCACAGTTGTGGCTGTTACTGCGCGGGAACAAACTTTACGGGAGGCGAGCAGCGGCGTTGAGGGGGAGGAGGCGAATAATTGGGTCCTGAAAGTACTTTTTGTGTAGAATACTTTTTTTGTGCGTCGTAATAGTGCGGTGTTTGCAGCCCACCTGACTTGAAGTCACGAAGCAGCCAATGCTGCAAAGCCAGCCTCGCATCATATGTCCAACAATGGTGACCGTGTCGTCTAGCCTAAGTCGAGGTAACCTTGGGGGAGAAACTTGGGGTGGTGGCTGCCGCATCTGAAAAGGCTTCAGGATCCCATCATTTCGCACCAACGTATGGTAGGTACTTGCCCAATGCAAATAAAGCATGATAAATGATGGATGCAACGAAAATATTTTTTTGGTTTATCCACCTTGGACTTCACCTTTTCATTGCGGGGTAAAGACTAACCGAGTTTCCGTAGGTACTCGAGCCTTCTAAGGAACGTAACAGAGTTTGATTCATGATGCGAATCGGAAGCGAAAGAGGCGCTTGCATCGGATGCGAGTTAGAATCAAACCCACTTGTTGTTGAATTGAATGCGAGAATCTGCAGTGGCACCAATCTTATCACGGCAATGTTCACCGTTCAACGACCGTCGAGAGCTGCGATTGGACGGGTAGCAAGAAAGGAGTCACAAGCTCGAAACCCACCAAGTACACCTGTTGATCGATTCACCTTCGCCATCTGCACCGCCCATGTTGTCCGACGCCCTCATCGATCATTCCCTACGTGATCAATAACGTATCGCCGACTCTGGGACGACCTCGCTGGTCGTGCGCCAGTTCAAACAGAGCACGGCGCTGTTGGACGCGTACATGCCCAGCGCGCGAGGTGGAGACACAGCCCGGGCCGTCTCACTTGCGTTTTTGCGTTCTACTATGGGGTTCAGTCCAGATGGCGTACTGGACGTGCCCGCATGGTTCCGTGAGCGTGGTGACGCTGTGCGGGGGCAGATCGTCGGGCCTTGGGAAGCCTTGGTTGGAGAGCCTATCCCAGTTTGGGACGTCCCTGGGCATCACTTTGAGCCGTTTTCGCATGTCTATGTGAGTCTCGCGTGTTTTTCATACGTATGTGTGGTGCTAATGAGAGTGCGCGTAGGTTAGGGAGACGTCTGTACAGCTCGATCGAGCGTGTCGGTACTTGGAGACGTTCTAAAAAGAAAATATGTCACTTTCTTTTTTTTTTTTTTTACGTTTCATTCTCGCTCCCGCCTCCTCGTTCTCTTATTCTTATATTTTGCTGGATCCACCCTCTATCATGACATTCGTTGCAGATCGTTCGTCACGCTTTCATCCCTCTCTTTGTGGAATGGCTTGGAGTTGCATGATCACATTCATGGCATGACATAGACCATAGTAGACCATTTGGAAGGGTTTTTTCGTACATGGTGGCAATACGTGTGACGTGTACCTTGCATTAAGGGTAACATTGTTGCATTACGGACTCGAGGGATGTGTTTCGAGTTATGGATCGCCCCTCTGCGTCGAGGAACGATGATGGGGTGATTTGAAATAGACTACATTCAGGGACTTCTCAAGGGCCGTTGTAATCTGAGGTGAAGTGTAGACAACTTAACTTGCGGCACCATGTCGGGGGATCCATCGTTCGTCCACACGCGCTGCTTAGATCCATTCGTAGGACGTTGAGTTTCCAAGTATCAAGCTCTGGGTCCAAAGTTCCACTATTTCTTTGGTTTGACAAGGCCGGTTCGTCTCGGACTCCGGAGACCGACGTCCTTATCCTCACATGACACCGGTCATATCCATATTTCGACAGCATACCATGAGCGTCGCCAAAGGAAGATCCAAGCGATATGATATGTGAGGCAGACCGCATACCGGGACGGTTCAACATCCGAAGGACGTCGGAGCGCGACCAGTCTCCGCCCGAATTTCCTCAAACTTTTCCGTTCTCTTTCCAAGCAACTTGGTAAGCGTCTCGACCCGGCTTGAATTCACCATGTACGTCTGTCGACCATGCGTTCTTTTCAGCGACTACTCAAGGTGAGCGTCGTCCTGCGATATCCGACTTTTTTCCACACCAAACCGTCAATGATCAGAAAAAAATTACATATACTGATTTAATGAATATGACCCGCGCTTGACAAGCGGGAATGACACCACTTTCCTTCTATTCTCTGAGACTTCGGATTGTTCACTACTCGGGAACCTAGTCACTTACCAACATTGTTTCAGGAATCAAGCTCAAGGCTAGCCTTTACGGTGATCTGCTCCCCGCCTGTCCTCGGGTGTCTCCGAGTCCAACGTTCGCCGCTCAACGAGTCGAGCGATGCCTTATGCGACACTCCGGCTCGAGTGTTCGGTCTATTGTGAAGTTGTACGATGTCAGAAAATAGTACTACTAATGTATAACACTCCCGCTTTGATCAAGCGCTACGTCGAATAGAGCGTAACGTTCATCATGTATACTGCTCATGTACCAGTCATACCTTCCGGCTACAGATGTTACTATGCCCCAGTGAAGCACGATGGACCCTGATGTCGGACTGACATGTAAATGACAAAATATAGCATCACGCTCGAATTCAACTGCTATCACAAAAACAACACGGTTGCAAAACTACGACACATATACACTCAACCTCGGCTACGATGACAAAAACGACACGGTTGTACAAACGCATGGAAGAAAACAAGATGCTTGTAATGCTGCGCTCAGTCGCGGGGGACTAAGCTACTAATTACAGTGATCTCCTGGGGTGTCTGCTTCAATAGCTTGCTCCTCGATAATCATAGAGGCATGGTAGGCATACCAGTTCGTCAGAAATCGTCAGTGGACTAGCCACTCTCCCCCGAGGCTTCTTCGTTGAGAACTTCAGAGGCACTAGCTCTCCACTGACCGAAAGGGGCCCACCAGATGACCTGAGGGGCTCATGAGCATGAATCATCCACGTCAACAAAAACATACAGAGTCAGTGGACTGGTCACTCTCCTCCAGGGTTTCTTCGCTGAGAATTTCAGAGGCACCGGCCTTCCAGAACATCATATTCCAATAGACCTGAGAAGCCCATGAGCATCATAATCATCCACGTCAACAAAAAACATACAGAGTTCGACATTGTATGTGGATAAAGCAGGAGATACAGAGGGTTGTTGTCTGAGGACTGATGGATCCATTGTGCAGATATTCAGCCCCTTTTATACCCTTTGGTGGACCAAACAGATAGACACAACGATTGCAGCTGGCCCCCATGGGGGGCGTATTCGGCATTGCAGTGATCCTCAACGTCATGCCAAGGACCTGGTCGACTGTCAAACGTACTCGCGTTCAGGGTTATCATTGACCAAATTCGACAGCTGAAATGGAAGCAGTAAACGTACCTGTAAAGAGAGATCACAGTTACATTTTGATTTGAATACCTTCGCCTACCTGCACGAGGCGAGTCAGTGAACTCTCGATAGCACTGTGACCGGTGGGATATGAGCACTCCGAGTCGCATACGACCAAACCTTTCGGGGCAAGGCGGAAATGAGACTTACGATATATGGACACTGCTCGGATGCCAGTGGCAGTGAATCTCGACAAATGTGCCATCGACGACCCGAAAATCAGTCCGAGCACGATAAAAGGGGTAGTGTTTTGAATGGGGGAGAAATCCCCAGCTTGGGAATAGTCCTGAAAAGAGCCTACCTCGGTGTCTCAAGCACTTGCAAGACTGAGTCGGGGGACTCGTCAGTGATTCCAATCTCGCCACAGTTGTGGCTGTTACTGCGCGGGAACGAACTTTACTGGAGGCGAGCAGCGGCGATGAGGGAGGCGAATAATTGGGTTCTGAATATACTTTTTATGAGGTGTTCATTTTTCATGCATCGTAATAGTGTAGTGTTTGCAGCCCACCTGGCTTGAAGTCACGAAGCAGCCAATGCTGCAAAGCCAGCCTCACATCATATGTCCAACAACGGTGACCGTGTCGTTTGGCCTAAGTCGAGGTAACCTTGGTGAGAAACTTAGGGTAGTTGCTGCATCTGAAAAGGCTTCAGGATCCCATCATTTCGTACCAACGTATCGAGTCACTTCCCCAATGCAAATAAAGCATGACAAATGATGAATGCAATGAAAATATTAATATTTTTTTGGTTTATCCACCTACCTCACGTTTTCATTGGGGGTAAAGACTAACCGAGTTTCCGTAGGTAATTGAACCTTCTAAGGAACATGTCAGAGTTTGATGATGGGAATCGGAAGCGAAGAAGAGCTTGCATCGGATACGTCGTAGTTAGAATCAGACCTACTTGTTGTTGAATTGAATGCGAGAATCCACGGTGGCACCAATCCTATCACCGCAGCGTTCATCCGTTCTCTTCGCTATCATTAACCTGCAATGGTTTCCGTTGGGTTGGCTACTTACCAGGTTGAGGTTCTCGGTCACGAACAATTTGCATCTAAACATGGGATATGTCTTTGAAGGCGAAGTAGTGCTTCCGTGATTGCAATTTGGGGGCATACTATGTAGTCTAGCATTGCAACAACCCTCGACGTCATGCCAAGGTTATGGACGGCATTGTATGTGTTATCGCTTGACCACTCCACCGCTCAACGACCGTCGAGAGCTGTGATTGGAGGACGGGTAGCAAGAAAGAAATCACAAGCTCGAAACTCACCAGAAACAGCGGTACAATTCCTGGACTAACCCAAGATATCAACAAAAAAAGTGCGCTTTTCACTAACCATTTTGGGGAAATGTAGAACGGGGGGTATGCCGTTACTAGGTTTGAACGATGTGCCGGTCTACATAGTAATGCTTGATTGAGTCATGTCATGGTTGACGTGTAACACGGTGGCCAGTGCACGCACTGTGAGTACTCTGACTCAGTGTCAAGTGTCAGTGAACGACCCGTTGTCCGAGCACCACGGAAGGGGTACAGCGTGACAGCATGTCTTGAATGGAGGTGAAATCCTCACCCTGGAGCATGCTCTAAGGAGGTCACCTCGGCCCGGGTGCGTGTCGCATAGACACGCGTACGGTGGGCGAGAAGGATCAGGTTACGTTTTCGACTTTTCAACTTTGACATCGACCTCTGCATTACGACTGGGCGCTGAGGAACTAACAAGGGTCAAGGTATGGTACCTTACTACCCTGTGTACCTTATCCCTCGTATATTACGTAATCCTCCCGAATCATATTTTGCCCACCCTGTTAACTTCTCATCTCATAGATTCTCCAGTAGACTATTTACTACGTGTATTTACCAATACTAATAGGAGGGGTATGAACTACAAACAGAGATCATGCTTATAATCGAACCGCCATCTTCGTCCACATAGTCCAAAACCAGTAGATACTGCCGAACAGAGTCATCTGGGAGGAGTCCTCTCAGGCTGGCGTTGTCACGTGTGTGCACGGTGAGGGTGAGCGCACAAGTCTGCATGCGCACGTGAAAGCAGGGGCCATGGGGCGAAGTCAGTGCGCGTGTGAGTGGGTGGGCGAGAGAACATACAAGCGAGTGCACGCTCGCGTGAGGGTGGGGGCAAAGGGAGGGCGAATGAGCGCCTCGCGTGAACAAGCGAGAGTGCTCGCATGAGGGTGGGGGTGGCAGTGCGACAGTGCGACAGTGTGAGCGTATTGTCGCGTGCTCGCTGGCATTGTCGTGGGTGTGCGTGGTGAGGGTGAGAGCACAAGTCTGCATGTGTATGTGGAAGCGGGAGCGGTGGGGCGAATCAGCGTATGTGACTGAGTCACGAATGACCTATACAAATGATGAGCAGTCTCCTCGAGAGAAGTGAGAATTTGAACCGACGTTTTCAAGGAAGATCTTGAGAACACCACGGGTCTCTTAGTAGATGATCCCAGAAATACGCTTCACACCTCCACAACGTGCGAGACGACGGATGACAGGCTTCGTGATACCTGGTGCCGTGTCAACACAACCGCAACTCTTCAAGTCTAACCACTCACCTTGAATGTCATCGCAGAGAATCCTGCAGTGACGCTTGGAACCGCCCTCTGTCTTGTGGTGAGACGAGCAACTTGATCCAAGTACGTTTCCATTGGCATACCTAAGACCCTTGGCCCTGCAAAGTACTTGAGAAGCGACACAGTTGGATCGATGACGCTGCGCATGTCCGATTCACTCCAAACAAGCTCCGTGAGATTGGGGAGAAGAGGAAGGGAGACTCCCGGGAAGTGTGCGAGGGCAGTGAATCTTGCTACCTTTTCCACAGCCAGATATTTTCTAAGTGGGAGTTGTTAGTGAGTATTGTTGTTTGTCACAGTAGTGTCACGCTCGCTTTGCTTGCTGCACACCCCACTCGCTCATCGCCATACAACACACACGGCACACTGCTGCTACCATTCACCCGCCCCAACCACTCAAGTGCTCGTTACCACTCAGTGCCGCACCTGAACTCCACCGTGACTCATCACTCCACCGCCCGTCTTGTGCCTTTGAAACCGTATGCCCCTGCCGTTGCGCCAACCCTGATACACTCACAACATCACACTGTTGCTGCTTGCACTGCCACCCTCATGCGACGCAACAAGCAATCTTGCTCGTTTGCCTTCCCTTTCCTGGATTGGCACAAGACTCACCGTTCACGGCAAGACGGGCGGTAGGATTGGAGTTCAGTGGCGAGTACTAGGTGGTAGTTTGGACTTGATGCGACTGAGCGTGACACGCCACACCGCAACAAACACATCAAAATCATGGTCAGTGCGCTCCATCCACCAACAACTAGACAATGTCTGGCTGTGGCAAAGGTGACAAGGTAAGCTGGAAATGTACTTGGATCAAGCCGCTCGTCTGACCAACACCACAAGATTCTCCGTAATAACATTCAGGGTGAGCATTGCGACTGACGCACTATAGCACACCATGATGGCACAGGCTTTTCGGGTTCGTTCGTGACTCGGTCACATACACTGAGCATGTCAAGTGCAAGGCTGTTACTGCCCTTGCTGCCCTCAAATGTTCAGGGCGTACGCCCGGCCCAGTCTTGATTTGCGACCGCAGCGGCACTCGTCACGACTCACCACCCTGCGGAATTTTTTTTCTTCTCTATTCTGATTTTCGCCGCGCTCATCCTGTTACAGCAACACAAGGCATGTTTTCCGATCGCTCGGGGATACTAGGGATTAGCACAGGTACGGGAAACCCGCAGCTTTGTCTGCGCTCGCTCACTCGCCCTCATTCACGCTGGGATTGTCATAGGCTGCACACTCACTCGTCCAACACCAGCCATTTGTGCACAAAGATGGTATGCCCCTGCCGTGCGCCTACCCTGATATGTGAGCACTCTTGCTGGTTCACGCAAGGTGCTCATTCGCCCTCAGGCCGTTTCCCCCATCTCACGCGAGCGCTCTTGCTCATTCACACGAGCACCCGTACCGACTCGCCCCACTGCCCCCACCCGTCCTCGCTTCCACGTGCACATGCAGACTTGTGCGTTCGCCCTCACCGCACGCACCCACGACAATGCGGCGAGCGCAAGACAATACCTGTGCCAATCCCACACTTGGGTTTCTCGGGGTTCAGGATGTGATTTGGAGCTGCTCAATTGGTGGCCCGTATTGTTATCTATGATCTCTGTTTGTATTGCACGCTTTCCGTACCAGTAATACACTACACAGTCTCTAACGGAGTCTATGAGATGTGGATGGGTAAAATCAAGATTGCCTGCGGATCGGGATGATTACGTAATATACAGGGCATCAAGGTAACAAGGTACGCCTTGACCCTTGTTCTCGCCTACCGTAGTACAGCGCTATAGCGCCCACTCTTAATGCAGAGGTCGATGTCAAAGTTGAAAAGTCGAAAACGTAACCTGATCCTTCTCGCCCACCGTACACGCGGGCCTTTCATTGATCAGTGGCGATTTCGTCACCGAAATTCCGTCAAATGTATTACTAGTATGTACTCCACAACGTTTCTGTGGCGCTCAAATCGCGTCATGATTCCAGGCCCACGGCGGACATCGTTGGCTGCGCAAGGTACGAACGTTGTGGAAGGCGAGCAGTGGCGTTGAGGGACAGATAGTTCGGTTCCGATTATGCTCCCCCTGACGAGGTCACTTTTATTTTGTAAGCACGTGTAATAATGCGGTATTTGCTCACCATGGACCAGCCTCCTATCATACAACAACGGTGACGGGAGCGTGGTATGTATAGGCAGAGTCAGGCTTGGAAGCAATTAGGTAATGAATCATTGTCAAATGCCCGGAAGCCATAGACACTGAAACGCAATAGTGATATTCCAGTGAAACGCACATTGGATTTCGCTGATGGCGAGCTTTCAAAGTCGGCCACATTCGAGGCGGTGGCGGGAGACCGCCAGGTTGGGTGGTATGGGAAATGAGGACGATTTTGGCTCATTCATGTTGATGGTCTCGCGGACTTATACGTCCGAGCGGCCCAGAAGGCGCTCATCCTCAGCGGGATTGCGATAGATGCTAGCGACGACACCAGAGTCCATCAAAGACTTCCTCCAGAGATTGACCCAGGTCTCTAGCACCCATGGACTACCTGGGTGGATCGAGCCTACGAATCGTGCGTCGTGCTTTATCCGGTTAGATTGATTTGTGCTCATGGTTATTTCGTCACTGAACAGCGTTCGAGGAGGCTCTAGCAACACAGCTCTCATGCGTCCTTACCTTGCCAAGTCCCTCTTAGGCTGGCAGCAAAAGAAGACAGGATTGACGGATGGGTTACCCCAGTACTACGCTGCGTGCAACGCCTCTCGCGGCTAACCAGCCAAAAGAAAGACTCTTCACCGCAAAGCACGAATCGGAGGGTATCTACAGTGCGAATAGTCAGTGCAACGGAATCATTCCAAGTAACAGTATATGGTGAATGCGACAAAACTATGCAGAGAAATGGAATCAAACCACTGGCAGGATCGACAAATCAGCGAGACTGTGCTGGAGAACGGAATTTCATTGATCTACTGCTCAGGAAATTCGCGAGATCGACAAAATGCTTCTATATTATCGCGCATAAAAGTTTGGAGGCAGGTCGTGCAAAGCCAGTAGCCCGGCTTCCACGCTCTGTAAGCCTTTGAGCGGAGAAGAAAGACTTCACCGATAAGTTGTGAATAAGGGATGCTGCGGCAGATGTCCCCAAGGACATCTGCGTCAGTATACGAGTTCCACCAAGGAAGCTCAACAAATTTGAAAAATTCTGAAGGTGGAACTATTCCGCGCAAGTAAGACCAGTCTAGAATCAACACATCAGCCAATCCATCCCGTATTCATCACAGTGAGCCACAAACTGGAATCGCTCCACAAGCCTTCGAGAGGCGCTCGTGCGCATTGTTGGCCTACGCCAGCCATAATTAGTCATGTCGAGATCAAGGCACGAGGGCATACATTTTAACTTGCTCAGAAAACATTCATGTGGCAATATCAAAACCCCGTCTCCTGGTTGCTTGAGCGACTCCGCCACGTAGAAAACTTCACAAAACTGTTCATACGACATACGTAGAGCAGGAACGATGTTCCGGCCCACGCTCGTTAAATTGCCCCGGAATGCTTGCAATGTCGTCCTAGGACCGCACCAAACGAGATACGTTTCCAAGGAGCCGCGGCCTTGATTTTCCGCTCCAATCAAACATCAGAAGAGAGCCAAGAATCAATCCACTGACTTTTCTGGGGAAAAAACTCGGCACGGACGGCCCATGTCGCCAAGTCAACCATAAATTTCCAAACCTCCAAAAGTGGTGTCATTTGTGACGGCGTAAAGCTTTGTAAGAACTTGGCCTGCTCCTGGCTGACATCCCTTTGGATCTCTTGGAGACGCTTGGACTTGGCTTGTCCAACGCGATTTGCAGGTGCGGGGCGGCCATACAAGGCACAAACAAACCACACCCTATACAATGCTGCTTGGAAGCGATCAGACTCGCATCGTGTAAGCCGACTAGAAGATAATCGGGGGTCCTTTTTTCTGAACGTATATTGACATGAGCGACAGCGAACATCACGTAGACTCACAGAAGAGTGATCACCTCCAGCTATACAGCGATTCGAGTTCTTGAACGACGTTGTGGTTGGCTGCGAGCATATGGGCTTCTCGCATGGTGACGATGGTGTCGACATCGTTTGGTTGGAAATCTTGCTCTCTGGGAAGTTTGGATACTGGCAGTGGCGCGAGCCAACCACGCCAATAGGCATCGACGTTCATCATGACTTTGAGGAGCCGTACTGCCGATGGAGTAGCGGGACCAAGATGGTTGGACACAACAGCACGAAGGATGGAGGCACGGCGGCTATTGAAGACATTGTACACGAACTTTGAGGATAAGATAAAGGACTCGAGGCTCTGAATGTCGGAGAGTGTAGCGAGAATAAGATCCGCCAGGTCTGGGTCAAAAGGAAAGCTGACAGGGTCGGGACGACGTTGCATAACGTCGGCGGCTGTGAACTGACAAACGTGTGACTCTTCTTTGGTCGTCGCTATGTGACTCGAACTGCAGAGAGAGAAGGACACGAAAAGGAAAGCTGAGCTGGGTTGTGGGCGAAGGCACGAAGCGCCTCCCAGCCGCGATCTGTGAACCCTGGGGGCCCGAGTGTCGGCTGCGTAGGCGGGTTGGGAAAAGCTTCGCACGCGGTTGGTTGTGGGCGAACGGTTCGGAGAACGCGACAGCGAGGGTCCAGCGAGGCGATTCTGAGGAAACGCTAAGGCCCCGAAAGAATAACTGGGTGTGATGGGTGGGCAAGAAGTTGGGGCGTGGCTGGTAGACTGACGACGAGGGAGCAGAAGAGAGAGGCACCGCGTCACAGCCACTCGCTATTCCTACTCATGTATGTACATACCCGCTGCAGCACTGCCATGTCCCGCCAGCGGGGCGAACGGCGAACGACGAACAGCTCTGACAACTTAGAAGTTGGGCATTGACACGATCAAATTGGACGACAGTGTAATACACAAACAAAACACATTCCCGCCATTCCACGAACACCCATCCACCTATTGACACACTGCAAAGAATACACCCCTGGCGGGAGCTGACAACAAAAGACATAGACGAAGAGAAGTTTGGAGCATCAGGATTCAGTGCTTGCAGTCACCGCACTTGCAGGTGCAACTAACAGCAGACAAATCAACATCTATGGTTGAGTGATAAGAAAACAGGAACATACGTAGACTCGCACTTGCAGGTCTCGGTGCCAGCGCAGCACGCTTCGTTAACGGGGACGGAGATGGTCTACAATACCGCCGCCAGACACGTTAATCAGCCAATGCGTCGCCGACAGCGCACTTGACTCACAGTCTGCATGGTACTGTTTGTGAGGATGATAAGATGAGTTGCTTGAATATGAGTCGACTGGGGATTGATGTCTCAGAGTAGAGAGGGGAGATTTTATACCTCTTCCTGACCCCAATTTGGAGTTGTTTGCGATCCTCCTGCAAGAGTCATATTTCGTCGTCCAAGCATTCCACCATGCGGCGCAACTCTCGCTCCCACACCGTCGTCACGGTCGACTACCCTTTCCTATTCCTAACGACCACAGCATAAGCCCAAATCGGATGTATCTGGCACTGGAGTGACATGACTACCATACCAGTTTTCTGTGTCGCGGAGAGATCCGAGAAAGAAAGAGACAGCTAGAAAATAGGATAAGTAAAAAAAAGAGCAGGAGGGGAGAAAAATGAGGCGTTTCCATCCGCGGACAGTATGGTGCATTCGTTTCGGATTATCGATCGAGGATCTGGGATGCTTGCGCACGATGGTTGGACAGATAACCAGGTGCTCTAGTTCTCCGTCTTCCGCTAGCCCCTTATGGAGATTTTTGCTGAGGACCATACTTATCCAAAGACGATCAGGAGATGTAGGCTTCCAGTCTATTGATACGAAACTGATAAAACAAGCATTGGTGTGTGAAACCAACAACAGTGAATCTAAAAAATGTTGGGACAAACCTTCAAGTTCATATGTTTAGAAGCCCAGCGTAAAAGGAATAATTGATGGGTTCCCGTTCATGACGCATCAAGTACCGCAGTGAGTGCCAGTGGAGTTTTCTGCTACCATTTGAAGTCTGCGAGCCGTCCTATGCCCCAAAAACGCATAAATGAGTACGTACATGACATTGTTCAGTGTCTGTATGAAGCAGAACCGTCTTGGGGGGGTGGTATTACCCATATATGGTTCATCTGATATGAAGAACCGACGAGGCTAGTTTTCGCGATGCCCCGAGAACTCGGCGCAATCGGGCCGGGACTCGGATACGTCCCTGAGTCGGGTCACATGTGAGCAAAGGAACGCCTGGCCTGATTTTTACACGAAAATATGAGACGGCGGATGATGCGCGGCGACCTGTATATGGCCATCCTTTAGGTTCTGTCGTGTGGCAGTTGAGAGCTATAACCTGGATAACTACCTGGAAGTTGAACGTTGAGGTGTGAATAGACAAGGCCCAAGGTAGAGTGTCTTACATGGAGCGAAATAGAATCACTACTAAGTTAGTAGTGATGTTGAAGGGACCATCGTGGCCGGTTTATCAACAACGCGCATGGTAGGGGATGCGACTGCCCAAAAACCCGAGTGCCACATATTTGGAGGACCGCCCATGCAGTAAACCTTACTGCGCAGAACCTAACCCTACAAAATGGGTGGAACATTCGACGTCGGAAAAGTACTGCCACATGGATAATGGCGATTCAGGGAATATTACACAGCTGGACTACGACGGGAATGAACCTTGTGACCCAGGGCCGAGCCGTCCTATCAACATTATTTCATCAGGAATGCGTAAGAGGGTGCCACTGTGTGCTCACCGTCGTCATCGGGTATCTTGCAGGTGGAGGTCCAAGAATTTATGTGCATCGCTGAAGTTAATGGCCCAATGGAGAATGTGCAAATAAAGAAGCTTCCATGAAGCACTCGAGATAGTTTGCGTGGTGTGACTGTACACACGGTGTGTACGAAGGCACACCAACAGAGATGAAGAAGAGGGCCCATGACAGGCTGTTGCTGAATGGAATTGGTGAGCAGCTAGATAGAGGCCCACGATACGATGAAAGATCTGTGTCAGTCGTAAGATTAGCGGCAGACTTGGATCAAGCGACAATGCGTCGACTTTACAATTAGGAGTTGTCGATGACGCCCTCCTCCCACAGCACGAAGGGAACTTTCGTCTTCGACAGAAACGATATTTAGTCAAGGTATTGGACGGTCCAAAACCAAACCACAATGAAATGATTGGAATACTTGGCCATGAAGTTCGATCCACGGGTAGCAAAAAGGATAATAGAATGTCAGTCACACAAGCCAGTCCTACAACCAAGGCCTGGCCAGTGCACTGACAGAGAAGACTCGGACAAACGAACGTCAACAGCACGGTTAGTATATGGTGAGTTTGACCGCGTACCCTCCCAGTCGTCATGAAACAATCCGAACAAAGTTTCCAGGTTGTGCCTGCCTCTGGCTAGTAGGCCGATTGCTCAGATGTCTACCCGAACCCATCATGGATCATGGACGGTCGTTGGCCGTTTGGGGAGAGCAATAACTCGGAAAGAGGTTCGTCGTTGTCCTGGTTCGACTGGCGGGGTACCCCCGCAGTCATTGCCACGACTACCCTTCAACAGGCTTTCTCTCTCTTTCTGTTCAGAGTCCCCATCTCCATCCCGACACACCGTTCTTCATCATCCTTCACAGCAAACTCGGTTGATTCTCGCAATCGATCCTCATCTGGCTCTCCGCCTCCCCTGCCACTCCCAGCTCCCAATGGCGCCAGGGTAGAGCCGGAAGCAGGAGATGGCGGAGACGAGCTCCGTGCACCCTGTTACAAGGCAATCCATCTTTCTTAAAACACCGTTGCTGGGTCTCTGGAGTTGACCTACCTGCACTTTCAAAGCGGCAAGGCCCCCTAAGTACCCAACAAGATCTTCAAATCAGTTTTCTGAAATGTATGCTCTCGTGCTGCTGCCTTGATCTCGACACCGCTTACTACCATTTAGATGGTTCAATGCACGAAGGCCACTCGAGGGCCTGTGGAGCGAACCAAAGGTTGTGGCTCTTTAATGACCCTGTGTTCCATTTGCTGACATGTTGACCTTAGACTGTTTTTACTTGCGCGAGTTCGTTCCCTCTCAGAGCCATTCGGATTTCTCGAACTGCCTTGACTCGGGCAATTCGCCAACCGATGCAGATTCCCTGATGTTGACCCGCCTCGGCGCACCTTAATCCCAACTAATCGGTGAAGTCTTGCTCTTCTGTTAAAACGCTTACAGACCACGGAAGCTTAACGATGAACGAAAGCTGTAATTGCTAGAGCCTCCGTGTATGCCGCTCACCAATCACAACCCAACCCCACAGAGCAAAGCACAACACGCCCAGGACATCGATGAATCTCTGGCGACGGACTTTTTGATGTCGATCGTAATTCTGCTAGGAATGGACGCCTTCTCGACAGCTCGGACGTACATGTCCACGAGAACGTCGGCATGAATCGGCGAAAAACATCCCCTGGATTTCCCATACCACGCAACCTGGTGACGTGCTGTCTCTACTTCAAGATGCCACCGTATACTGTGTACGCTGCTCCGCTGAGA
The DNA here is from genome assembly GCA_038092395.1 of Boletus variipes var. fagicola. Taxonomy (NCBI): domain Eukaryota; kingdom Fungi; phylum Basidiomycota; class Agaricomycetes; order Boletales; family Boletaceae; genus Boletus; species Boletus variipes. The sequence goes on along the minus strand of JBBPQG010000220.1, from coordinate 12,216 downwards.
AGCTTGAGTGATGGGAGACTGATCAAACCCGAGATCCGGAGCAGGTAAACGGGTATGGCTCATGTGGTACATAGTTTCGGGGTTATCATGTGCTGCTACTTCAGGAATTGTCGAAGCTATGCTTGGTGGTCCCTCCAGATAACCCATGGATCAGTTGCCATGGTTGTCACTTGAGCCGCAATGTAGTAGAGCGGCCAAACGGTGACCAGACCTCGAGTATGAAAACCCAGGGACGGCGACAGTGCGTTAACACGATCAGATGAGACACCGTACACCATACATAAACCAGACACATGGGATTCCCGCCATTCCACGAACACCCATCCACCTACTCATACGCTTAAGAATACACCCCTGGCGGGAACAGACAACAAATAGCATAGGCGAAGAAGATTTGGGTATCAGGATTTAGTGCTTGCAGTCACTGCACTTGCAAGTGCAACTACACGCGATCAATGACATGGTCTATTTGTAGCGCGAGGAAACGACATACGTAGACTCGCACTTGCAGGTTTCAGTGCCAGCGCAACACGTCTCGTTAACGGGAATGGAGGTGATCTACAACCCCGCCGCCAGACGCGTTCATCAGCCATCGCATCGTCGACACCGCGCTTGACTCACAGTCTGCATGATTCTGTTTGTGAATGAGTTGGATGAGTGGACTAGAGATTGACAACGACCCAGCGTAGAGAGGAGGGATTTTATACCCCTCCGGGGCCCTGCCTGACCGCAATTAGTGTTGTTTACGACCCTCCCACAAATGCGATATTTCATCGTCGAAGCATCATGATCCCACTGCGCGGGCGTATCTCTCGTTCCCACACCGTCACCATCAACGACCCGCCATCCCTGGTTCCAAACAACCCCGTTGAGCATAAGCCAAAACAGGATAGATTTGGTACGAGCATGAGAAAACTACCATACCTGCCCTTTGCTTCATTGTTCCTCATGGAGACATCCGAGAGAGACGAAAAAAAAACTAGAGAAAAATAATGATTCTAAAACCATCAATGTGGAGAAGAGGAAAAAGGCAATGAGGGGTTTCCTGAGTCCGTTTTGGGCTATCGATTGATCACTTGCTATCGTTGACCGATAACCGGATGGCTTGAATCATGATCCGTCCACCATTGGCATTCAGTATTCTCCTGGATCACTTGGCGTGTAGCTCATTACGGCGACTTGCCCACTGGCACTGAGGGCCATTCTTGGCCGACGAAGATCAGGAGAACCAAGGTTCCATTCTGCCCGTTTGTCAGATAACATCATCCGTGCATGCGTGAAACGCAACAACATTGAATCTAAAAACTTTTGGGAAAAACCTTCAGACGTTGATAAGCACTGCCCTGGCACGGCGATTTTAGAAACCATCAACGTCAACAGGAATGAACGTGCTGTCGTTGTTTTGGTGTCTGTGTTCACCTGATATGAGCGACGGATAACTTCACGGCAACCCGACACCGGGGTAGTAGGGTGTTCTACGACCCAGTGCCCCTGAGTGGAGTCACACGTGGACAAGTGGATGTACCTTGCCAGATAAGCAATCTACGACGCGCGGCGGAAGCAGTGCGATGACCGGTATGTGCCCTGCGGACAAGGAGACTTCCACAGTGGTTATGTACTGTCGTGCAACAAGCGCCATCATCGGGATGCCTGCTTGCTAGTCTAAGCCTAGGCTTCAGGCGTGATAGACAAGGCCATGAGGTAGAGCGTCGTAGTATGTGGAATCTCGTTTCCGGGAAGACCTTGCGGCGTCCATCACAAATGTGATCGGGCCAAAGTCGCTATATTCGCTCGGACTGGATTCTTCATCGTGAAATAACTTCGACGCAGTTTAATTGGCCTATCTGCAAGGTCGATCGACGCTGTCCCTGGAGGCCGACCTCGACTGGGGAGCCTCTCCGAGCGGTGCCAAAGGTCCTGGGGCAATGGCTTGTCCATAGCTACTACTCCGTCCCACCACCATCATCCCACCACCATCGCACCTACGGGTGTCGGGCTCGCTCATGAACACTTACCTGACTATGGACCTTAACCCAACGGCCAACGAACAATGACAAATGACAAAGCCGGCAATTTCACGGATCACATTGGAATACAATACATAAATTCATGGGTGCTTCGCCATCCCATTGACACCTATCCGCCAACTACCACACTAAGAATATGCCCATGGTGGGAACCGAGAGCATAAACCATCAGGAAGAGACACGAGTTCAGTGCTTGCAGTCACTGCACTTGCAGGTGCAACTGGATAGCAGGCGATCAACAACACGATTCACATGGTAGGCGACGAAACCGAGACATACGTAGATTCGCACTTGCAGGTATCGGTGCCAGCGCAGCACGCCTCGTTAACGGGGATGGAGATGACCTGCAAGTCATCGCCAGATGCGCTCATCAGTCATCACGTCGCCCATGACGCACTTGACTCACAGTCTGCATGTTGTTGTAAATGAGGATGATAGAACGAGTTGCTCGGATGTGTGGATCGACTGAAGAGTGAGGTCAACCAAGAAAGGATTCAGGAGGGACTTTATACCTCTGGCAGGAGGGTCTAGTTTGGTGTTATTTACGATTCTCCCACAAAAGCGATGTTTCGTCGTCACGCACCCTAGCTCTCACACGGCGGTCGCCACTGATGGCACGCCCTTTGCTGTTTGACCCTTTGCAACAAGATCAGTGTAAGCCAAAACAGGCTGGTCACCAGACTAGGAACCAGATGTAACAACCCCGACTCAGTATTTCTCGTTCACTGGCGACGCTCTCGTGGGAAGATCCGAGGAAGAGGCGACTAGCCAGACACGGAAATAATGAATGTCGGCGAAAAGGAGGATAGGGGTTGAAGGGGAAATGACCTGTTGCAATGTTCTGTGAGTATCACAATATGACAATACGCTAGTTGGAATTATCGATGATCGATCTTCTTGTGTGTGCACAGCGCATTGGAACAATAGCCAGCAGACATAAATCTTCGTTATCTCGCCCATGGGTGTAAGTAGTTCCGTCCGGCCACTCTGGTAACTTGCTCACAGAAGATGATGGTTGCCCATGATGTTCAGAAAAACCAAAGCTCTATAGCTCACTCGTCCGATTACACGACATCGGGAACGCAGACCATGCAGGAAACCTTGCTGCACCGAACCTAAACCTTCGGGGTGGGAGTGGGATTCGAACGTTGAAAAGCACTGCCACACGGCGATTCAGTGACATCAAGGGAACATTGCACAGCTCGACTGAGACTTTGTGACCCTCTGGCTATTGTTTGTTTCATCAGAAATGTGTAAACAAATATTGCTGTCAATGTTTGGTACTTATCTTGCACCAAATCGGTCGTACGGCAAAAACTTCCCGCATCGCCGAAGTTCATGTCCTAATCGAAAGGGCGCAGATGACGAAGCCTCATCTAGAAGACACCCAATATAGTTTACCTGATACACTGTGCGTACGAAACCACCCCAATGGGGATGAAGAAGACCCACAGCAGGATAGGCCCAAGTCCCCTGAGTGGAGCAACAGAGTGGACAGTAGACGCGTGGTTGCTGTGTACGGTAGATGTGACATGCCATTGATGGGTAGCTGATTCATGCTTAGGGCGTAGACAGACTATACCGCAAAGGGCGCATGACCCAGCATCAGACAGGAAACCATCGTGTGGCGGCTTATCTCCATCTTTCCAAAAATAGAGAGTCCTGTCGTCTTCACACGATGATGATGGCATGGGGTGATGTCCATGATGCCGTCCGTGGTACCCAGTCCAGGGAATCGTCGCCATCGACGGAAACGATCCTCGGCAAAGGAGTGCGATGGCCCAATGCGAAACCACGGTCAGGGTAAGATGTTACGAGCCGCTAAGAGTGCGCAATGTCTTTTGGAGAGTAGAAGCCAAAGCATCCTCGGTGGTAGAAGAAGGCGCTTGAGTTGGATGGAGGGTGACAGGCTAACAGCCGGTCAAACGAGTCCCACGAACCCATATGTGCACCCGCATACATTAAGAACACGTACAGAGCACAGTCGTTGGCCTGGTTATTCCAGAGGAGACTGGAGTAAACGTCCCAGTACATTTGGGGAGAGAATACGAATGTCAACAGCATGGCTTTCTAAGCCTCACCGTTATATTCAGTTTGACCACGTACCCTCCCAGTCATCACGAGGTGATCATAAAACTTCCATGCGGAAACGGTGCCAGTGGGCTGTTAGAGCGATTGCACAGATGTGTACGATGGTCGTTGGCCGGGTGATTCCTGAGGAGATCGAAAACGTCCCAGCGCGTTTGGGGAGAGAAACGAGCATCAACAGCATGATTCTCGAAGACCCATCTTTATAAAGTTCGACCGCGTACCCTCCCAGTCGTCACGAGGTGATCATAAAGCTTCTACTCGCCGATTCGCTGGCTGTTATGACAATTGCCCAGATGTACACCAAGACCCATTCTCTACTCGTTTGCTTGGCCAATCTAGAGGATAAATGTTAGCGCGTTTGGGGAGAGGAATGAACATGAAAACAGCGGAGTGGGTCTGAGGTTCGTCGTTATAATTGGTTCGACCGGCAGGGTACCCTCGCAGTCAAGTTGCCACGAGCTAGATTCCAATCACCAGAACGCGAAGATGGCGCCGGGTGGCTATGGATTAAGAGATAATGGCGACATATGAGGTAGGCTGACTATCGATATCGAGCTTGAATCACTAATGCCTGGATCCGAGCATATATAATAATGAGAATGAATGGACCCAGCGAAAAAATTGTATAAAAAGAAAGTTCCATTCGGTCAATAAGCAGGCTACCAAATTGTACCCTTGCAGGCTTGCACTGGCGTATACTTTTCCACGTACAGCCTACCTTCCCATGTCACCGTGACGAACAGTGTTCGCTCTGTCCGCCACGATTCGCCTTCGTCATCACCAAGGACTCGGACACTCTTAGATTAGGATCAAACGAACCACGACTGGCGGACGCGCTGACCATGATTCTGCGAAACGGCGATGGATGATCTAGAGCATTGAGCATTTGAGCGGGCAGAAAAAGATAAAAGCATGAGGTCATGCCAGGACTCGAACCTGGGTTTTGGGAAGATGGTTTCAGAGTCCCAAGTGATAACCGCTACACTACAAGACCATCAATGTAATTGGACCATTTTTCGCGTTTGTTCTCCCATACCCCTGTTTCGCCAGATACTGTCTCGCTCTGGATCCTGCGTTGTAATTCGATTCAATCGAGGGTGCATACCAGTGAGTACTTTGTTCCGGTGTGTGATACCTAGCCGCCGGACAAGAATTCCGGTCGCGTACGACTCCACCCGAATGAAGTCTGCTTTTTTGTTTTCGCCGATAGATCCCTGTGCCAATACTGCCGCGCATGACAATGGGTGGCCCAACTTACTCGTTCGATCAATGGGACTCGACGCACAACAAAAGATCTGTAACTGCTGATGGTCATCCTAAGGTAAGTACTTAGTCCTCGGTCCTGACAGCCTGTTACGGACCCTGGCCGTTACCAGTAAGTAACGTCCAATTCAATGATCTGGTTGACGTACTCGGTTGACCGGAGTCGGAACACGCAGCGTCGCATAGCACGACGCGTATTGTACACTACCACACCTTTCCATCCTCGCAGAGCATTACACCGCACAGGCAGCGCACCCGCCGCAATCATTCAAATGGCCTCGAAAAAGAAACCCGGAAAATCCTCCCCAGCGAGACCCAAGTCGAAGAACGATTTAGAAACACGTGATCAGGACGCGTCCCCACGCGTCTTGGCCAATTTCCCAGGGTTGATCAAACCTCCAACGGACCCACACCACATCGCGAACGCCTCCGACAGCAACGACGACGACAAGGCCATCTTTAACGACTCCCACAGCCGCTCCAAAACCGCCCACCACGCACCAGGGACAAAGGCAACAGCAAGAACAAAGACCAGTAACAATCAACGCATCACTAATAGCGAACACACTGTCACCATGTCCACGGACACGCCCGCTATGTCGAAACTGGCCCGCTTCACCCCATTTACGCCCAAACGACCCCTCTCTGTTGTCTCTGGCAACGAGCTCTCCACTCCCTCCGTCTTCAACACCACTAAGAAATACAAGGCGTCCCTTTCTACCGAGTCTCGGATCCGAACCACCAAAGCACCGGCGCATACATCCCTTACCCCCGTTCCAGGGACACCAACGAAATCCAACGATCGCCCCAAAACACCTTCCACGCCGAGAGGCGCAAGTCCTTCTCCTGCATTATTCTTGGGTCCTGGAGACATGTCCATGGATGTAAGTCGGGTCGACCCAGAAGAGGCGCTCGTCGACTCTGAGAAGCTTGAACCGGGTGATATCTCGGGGGACATCGATGAGAGCCAGTTGCCCATCCCCGAATACGGCAAGGAAGACAAGGTCCTGGTTTCTATTCGGTGCGCTCTTGTTGGTGGTAGTCTGTGGTGAATGTGTGCTCAGTCGAGCTTTCTTTGGTTAGAATCCGTCCGACACCGGCCCAGGACGCTTGGGACATATCCGTTCCCAAGGTTATTAAACTGTCGCCCCAGCATGCTAAAACGGCGCTGACCCCTCCAGACTTCCACTTTGATGAGGTCCTCACAGGGTCTGAAAATAGGCCAATATACAATGCTGTCGCGAAAAGTCACGTAGTTGCTGCAATGGAAGGCTACAATGCCGTCATATTTGCGTATGGCCAAACTGCAAGCGGAAAGACCTTCACACTCGTAAGCACTTCCAGCAAGGTACTTTCTCGAGTACTCAGCGCGTATTAGTCTGGCAACGAAGATCAACCTGGTATCATCCCCAGGGCTATGAAAGACGTCTTTTCTCATATCAGGAGAACACCAACACGCGAATATCTGCTTCGTTGCTCCTACCTCGAGATTTATAATGAAACGATATACGACCTACTTTCTCCGCCCTCGGTGTCGGCGACGCAACCTGTGCAAATCATTGGTCAGGGTGTCCTAGCACCTCTTCGGGAAGAAGTTGTCACAAGTCTGAAGGGTGTACGCGAAGTGATGGAAAGAGGAGAGAGACATCGCAGGACTGCGAGCACAGACTGGAACGAGAGAAGTAGTCGGAGTCACAGCGTATTCAGGCTTGTGATCGAAAGCAGAGAAAGAGGCGAAGGGAAGGCAGAATCGAGTGGTAGGCAAACACCAGGAGCGAGGCCGCCAACGCCGGGAGGGACGAGATTGCAGACGATTGGAGGAAGGAGTGTACAAATGTCTGTGTTGGTAAGACCACATTTAATTCCGACATGAAATTCCGCTGAGAAAATATGGCCTCAGAGTCTGATTGATCTCGCGGGGTCTGAGAAGGCAACATCAGACAAGGAGAGAACGAGGGAAGGAAAGTATATCAACACCAGGTATGTTTCGCCACACTTTGTGCCAATCATTGGTTGATGGAATCCGCCAGTCTTCTTACCCTTGGAAGCGTTATCGGTACGTTAGCAGAGAATGCAGCCAAAAATAAAAAGTATGGTTGTGTCTCCTGAGTCAGACGGAAAACTTATCTATTCCGCCACCAGTGACCATGTCCCTTACCGTAATTCCAAACTCACGCGTCTCCTTCAGCCTTCGCTCTCGGGTGACGCTCGCATCAGTGTCGTTTGCACTATGAACCCAGATGTTCAGGCTATACCAGAAAGCACAAGTACACTGCAGTTTGCGTCGCGCATTAAGCGTGTGCAGCTGAGCGCAAAGAAGAAGGAAGTCGTGGACACAGATGCTCTCATTGAAAGATATCGCAAGGAGATCGAGGAGCTCAAGGAGAAATTGGCAGACCGAGAGGCGGAGGCACCAGAGAGAAACCGGCGGCTGAGCGCACGAGAGGTATGACGTTGCCTGAACCGCAATCCCTTGTGTCTTGGCGGTGTTAGATCTAATTCTTCTTGGATTCTAGCAAATTGATGAATCCAAGGCGATGAAGGACCTCAATGCGCGGATACAGCAACTGACGAAGCTCATTTTGACGAGTCAGAGCGTGGACGAGACCAAAGGAGACGAATCTCGTCCTGCAAGTCCATCCAAGGTCGATTTCGATATGTCGCCTTATCAGGTCAGTTGAAAAGATTGCACCTAGCTTGTGAAGTTTAATAACACAACGTGCAGCTTCAACAAGAGCTCCTTGCTGCTCGACGTCAAATAGAGTCTCAGGGTAATCAAATTTTGTCACTGGAGGCTGCGCTGCTGGCACGCCCTGAGCTCCCGCCGGACGCACCTGAAACGGAAAAAGACAAGTTGATCGCAGACCAACAAAAATCGATCCGTGAACTAGAAATTGTCGTACGCGGGTATGAAGACAACCTAGGCGAGCCCCTTCGCCAGGTCCGTGAAGACGTTGAACGCGAGTGGGAGGGCCGACTAGCAGTGGAGGTGAAACGACGGGAGGAAAAGGAAGCTTGGGCGGCCGAACTCGTGAAGCAGCTTGACAAGGAGAAGAAGACGAGGCTCAAGTTGGAGGAGGAGAGACGTGCACTGGCGGCATTTGTGAGCAAGTTTGATGCCTTGGGACTGGGTGTAGGGAGCCTCCTTCCGCCGTCTTCTGGTTCTGGTTCTGGTTCTGGTTCGGCGTCGGCGCCATTTGGATTGGGGAAGGCCAAGTCGTATTTAAGCAAGATTGGGTCGGGTGGGCTTGGAGTTGTGGCGGAGGAGACGGAGAGCCCGATGAGGATCGATTTGAAGAATCAACAGAGTCTGCTGGACCAGACACCAGAGGAGGAGTGGAGTCTAATGGAGGACGTCAGTTTCGAGATGGAGGTGGGAAAGGGCAAGCCTGCAAGTGGCAGAAAAGCAGCAAACCTATTGAAGGGGGTTGTTGGGCGCAAGGAGAACATGCCAGTGTAAGGAAAAAATATGGTAGGATTATGATCGGATATTATATGTATGAGTGACGGAATGTTTTCTGTGCTAGGACGTTTCAATTTCTTTTCTGCATTCGTTCACACTCGAGTATTCTGCTCCAAATCTCTGCGGTTGCTGGACGTCTCAAGTCTATGGATCCCATAACTGATAAGCAATGGCCAGCTCGTGGCAACCTGACCGCGAGGGTACCCCGCCAGTCGAATCAATATAACGATGAACCTCTGATTATACACCACGCCGTTTGGACTCTTATTAATGCATTCTTCTCCCAGGACGTTCAACACACCATGTTCTGGCCTCCTGTTGAATGTCCAGCCCAATGGATCTGGATAATCCATCTAATGGCCACCTGGTGCAGTTCCGCAAATTAGCTTTATAATCACCTCGTGACGACTGGGAGGGTACGCGGAACTTAGCAATATGTAAGTGGGTCTCAGAAGACCACGCCGTTGAGTTTCTTTCCCCAGACACAATGGGACGTCAAGTCTCCTCTGCAACGACCTGGCAGCGACTGCGCTCAGTATGGGTACCGGTGTACCCATCCTACTCAAGTCCTTGCTACTACTACCCCGAAATTAGTCCAACTTTTACGTTCCAAAAATATGGCGCACTTTGTCACGGTTTGCCCTTTCCTGTGGCCAAGTCTTGCGAAACCTCTCCCCGTGATTTAGCCTTGGACCGTCGTACGTCTTTATCGAACTTCGTTTCCGCCGAGGATGACGATTCCCTTCACTATCATTCGTATTGTAAGGCCCTCGTCACTGTCAGCATGCTGCGACGACGTGTGGGAAGAGACGGCAAGTCCCGACCACCTCCTACTTTAGGGCACGCTGGTGAGTTATCTGGGCGTAGTTCGTGCGCCCGTCGTTCCTTGACGACGGGCTTAATTGAGACACGCCTACTACACGATGGCGGCCTGTCTGATGGGCCACCACATTTCACTCACGGTATCCTTCCTTTACGCCTCATCTATGAACCAGCCACCCCAACAATGACATTTTACTCCGTAGCTGTACTCAGGGTCCTTTGGCCTTTCCTTTTGCGGGTCTCCTTCATCTCCGTTGGGGTACTATCATACACACCATGCATCTGGCGAACCTTCTCGGCCATTTCCTGGATGAGTCTTCATCTGCGCTTCCTCGATTAGGAACTTAACGTCAGCGACGTGTGGAAGTTTTCGATTGGTTTCGAAAGTGGCTACGTGAGAAGCCACTGCAGTCTCAAATGATTTCTTGCAAGAGACGGAAGGATGCCAGCACGCGGGCCGTACTTGCATATGCATTCCCGGTGAAACAATGGTCAAGAGGACAGGTCACAGGGTTATTTATCACCCCAGTCCAGCTGTGGAATGTTCTCTCAGTGGCACTGAATCGCCGCGTGGCAGTGCGTTTCCAAGTTCGAATGTTCCCCACCTCATACGGCTTAGGTTCGGTGCAGCAAGCCTTCCTTTTTTGGCGGTCTTTCATGGGTATCACTTCTTGATAGGTGGGTAAGCTGTGGACCTCTGGTTCTCTTGATCGTCATTCGGGAAGCATGGCCCTGTGAGCAAGTCACCAGAAGGGCCAACGGAAATAAAAACGTACAACTGGGGACAAGCTATCCGGAGCAACATGAATATGGCTATCGGTCCAATGACTGGGCGCGCACGTAAGGTCATCGATCATCGGTACCCTAACCAACGTATTGCGTTGTACATGTGGAGATCACAACGCCTCGTTGCCTTTTCTCCCCTCTGCTTGTTTGCCACATTATCATTTTCTCTTGTCATATTCCTGCCCCTCGGATTTTCTCATGCGGAGCTGGGGAACAGGAAATAATTATGATCCTAACAATTTAATCCTGTTGGTGGCGTATGCGGGGTTGTTTGACGGGACAGGAAGCCGTGTCATCGATATTGACGGTGAGAAAGCGGCTCTGCGAAAGGTGTGTTCAGCACGGTGGAGTAAGGAAGACAAATTATCACTTTTGCACAGAATCGTAAATAACCCCAAATTGATGTCTGCCAAAGGTATAAAGTCCCTCTTCTCTGCCGTTGGACATCCTCATTCTCCAGTCGACTTACATCCAGGCAGTTCATTCTATCATCCTCATTTACAGTAACATGCAGACTGTGAGTCGATTACGCTGTCGCCGATGCGATGGCTCTGATTGCGTCTGCCGACGATGTTACAGGTCATCTCCATCCCCGTCAACGAGGCGTGCTGCTCTAGCACCGACGCCTGCAAGTGCGAGTCTACGTACGTCTCGGATCCTTCGCCTTCCAGTAAATGGTGTTGTTGATCGCCCGCCATCCAGTTGCACCTGCAAGTGCAGTGACTGCAAGCACTAAATCATATTATTCCGCTGTGATTATTGTTTTCGGTTCCGTCCGGGAGTGTGTTCTTGGTGTGTAAGCGGATGGCTGTGTCGGTGGAATGGCAGGATTCCTATGAGTCTATGTATGGTGTACGCTGTCAGGTGGTCCATCCAATCTAATCTGTGTCGCTGCCTTTGACGTCGCTGGCGGGTCGTTCTATACTTGAGTCTACCGTTGGATCATCGACTTGCGTTGAGCGTTGAGCATTCCGAATACATTTACAACAAAAGGATTATTCGGGCCGTGTGGGTATGACCGGCGCTTGGGTCTGTAACGCATGCATGCCGGGAAGTTGCAAGACACACTAGGATTTTTGCTCCTTTGTAGAATGACTTTCTTATCATCCAAGCCATCGGACCTGGCTGCAAGTTTATACTTTCCCCGAAGTTTGTCATCTTCTCGGGTTCCATTAAGTTACGGCCGGGTCATGGCATGAGTCACTAGTAGCCCTACACGCGGCGCGGCAATGGCATCAAAACCCTCTGTCCCAATTATGAACCAGCCACCCGATCACTGTGGCATATCTACCATAGGACATGGACTACTACAGCAACTTGAAGAATATCAAGGCTTGCCGCTTATCTTCCGCTTGGCGCAGATCTTTCATCGAATCATGCGCGTCCATCTGCCCTCTACTATCATGTCACGGGGCTTCTTCATCCCCGTCTGGGTGCTTTCGTACATGCCGACATGTATATCACGCAAACTATCTCGGATGTTTCCCGGATGGCTTCTTCATCTCGCCCATTATCTTAGTATGCAATGTACAGAGGTTCTGCCAAGCCCCGAAAGTAGCTACATGCATGAGAAATGACCGCCACATCACGGGGACGGTAGCTGCCAGTGCATGACAACGACCTCGCAGTATTCATTTTTGCCTTCTTAGTGAACCAATATTTACAATACGACCCGGGGCCACTCAGTGTCACAGGGCGGCAACTGGAATCGCTGTGCGGCACTCGCTCGTTCAGAGGTATTGGTCTCTTAGGTGAGCTTGGGAC
>JBBPQG010000219.1:0-26937 GCA_038092395.1 Boletus variipes var. fagicola | reverse complement strand
ACGCAGGAGGATGAAGACCTCCACCATCCGCACTGAGCAGAGAGAAGGGGCACTCAAGGCCGATCCCCATCAAGGTCGTTGTCTAATCACCAATCGGCCAAAGGCGGTCGACTTATGTCACCTTGTGGCCAGAGCGACTGATCATGAAACGGTTGGTCTATCTCGATCTCACCTAAATCATCGTTGCTTACGGGTTCGTTTTGAAGCTGACGAAATTGGAGTACGTCTGGGAGGAAGGGTATCTACAACTGAACGTCGACTCAAAGCGTAACTTGTTACATTGTATGTATATTTTGGCGCATTCAAAGTCTATATTACTGACTGTCGTTATAGTGCGATCTGACTGGCATCGTCTCTTCGACACGTCAGAATGGATGTTGGTTCCCGAAGCCAAGGTTATACAGGAACTCAGGGAAATGTACCTGGAAGAAAAGTGTAAAACGAAGGATCTCGCAAAGGTCTTCGAATCCAATTTTCAAGTCACTTGTGACACTGACTGAAGCTCGTTTAGCTATTCCTAAAGAAAAGTTATCGTTACTACTTCCTTCCCTCACCGACTTTGGAGGAACCGATTTGCCGTTTCCCGGACGTGAGGAGAATCACAAGACTGTTTTTCCACCTTTCGCCAGTCTCGGCCTTCTCGAGAGCCACATTCATCCTCAATTCGTCATTTTTAACACTGGTAAAAAATTGGGAGACTTATCGGCAGACGACTCGTATGAGATTATATCCTTTCTCAAGCAGATGATTCCCCGCGAGGACGATGCGTCCGATATGCTGAACGGTATGCTACGTCTGTACAGAGCATGGACGAAGGCGAACATACCTGCCGACTACTGCAACCTCATTGGAACCTCAAACCGAGCTCGTCCCCCATCTGAAGGGGGGCAGGATGATCGCTCCCAATACGAACCTCCAAAACGCGAACGTCTCAGGAGTGCAACGCGCTCTCAGGGACAGGGCAGCCAGGGTGCAGCCGACCGATATGCCGGTGGACAGCAACGAGCTGTTCTTCCCTCCCTACCACCAGAAGAGGACGACTCTTCCTCCGTCACTGATGACACGGTCGTCGAAGACGATACCGATTGGATCGAGTACATCCACAAGTGGCAGAAAGAAAGTGATGACGTGATGGGGAAGTGGGAGTCGGGCGAGTTTAATGACTCGCGCGACGAACAGCTCGCTGATTATGATGACGAACATGCTCGTACTCCTCCTTCTCCAGGTGTTTGGGACAGCTGGAAACCCACTTGGGGCAGTCGCTCGCGGGATCCCAGTATCTCTGATAGGTCTCGGTTCTCGAGCAATGACTGGGCAGTCTTCAAGAACGACGTGTACCTTACTCGATTAGAGTACCCCCAGGTTGACCTGTGATGTTCGCTTATTCCCCTTTGACGAGCCGATGATCAATTCATTCTCAATGCAGTATTACCATATCACCCAGATCTTTCCCATCAGATATGTTGAGTATGTCAGCTTGCAATGTTTTTGACGTTTCTCATCTCGCACTGAAATCTAATGCTGGATGACGAATTGGGTGCGCTTGCATGTCACGCACACGTGATCTCGGTGTCGTGTTTCGGAGTAATAGTGTCTCCCAATCACCTTGCTTGACAACAATGTCAAGTTAGGTCCCGTCCACATTCAACATTGGCGAACAATCAACGTCGTTGCCGGCTGTGGACCTGGAAGTATGGACACAAGTGGGGATAAATGTTCAACCCGAGAGCGCCGCTCCGGAGTCCCCCGAGTCCATGCCACCCAAAACTCATTCGCAGAGAGCTCGCTCCCGATCTTCTGCTCTTGAAGAAGGCATTGGAAAACTTGAGTTGGGAGGCGACAATCCCAGCCGGGCTCAGCAATCATCCCCAGAGTACGACCCAGCGGCAGAGAGACGAGAAGTCAAAGGAATAGCAACCAACACCACGTCAAGATGCAGGACGATAACGTCCACCGTTCGTACTGAGCAGAGGGAAGGGGCACTCAAGGCCGATCTCAATGAGGGTCGTTGTCTCATCACCAACCTGCCAAAGCCGGTCGAGTTATGCCATCTTGTAGCCAGAGCCACTGACCACGAAACGGTCAGTACACCTGGATCTCGCCCATGTCATTTTCTCACTGGGCTCGCTTTGAAGCTGACGAAACTGGAATACGTATGGAAGGAAGGCTATCAACAACTCAACGTCGACACGAAGCGTAATTTATTACACTGTATGTATATTTGGTGTATTCGAGTCTGTATTACTGACACGGTTATTGTAGTGCGAGCCGACTGGCATCGTCTCTTCGACACGTCAGAATGGATGTTGGTTCCGAAACGCGAGATTGTACAGGAACTCAGGAACATTTACGTGGAAGAAAAGTGTAAAACGAGGGATCTCGCAAAGGTATTCGATTCCGAGTTTTTAGGCTAGTGAGATACTGACTGAAGGCTGTTTAGCTATTCGTAGAAAAATCTTATTCGTACTACTTTCTTCCCTCACCCGTTTTGAAAGAACCGATTTGCCGTTTCGCGGACGTCAATGAGGACAATCACAGGACTCTTTTTCCACCTTTCGCCAATCTCGGTCCTCTCGAGAGCCACATTCATCCGCAGTTCGTCATTTTTAACACTGGCCAAAAGCTGCAGGATATCAAATCGAGGCACTTCTCAGCGATGCATTCGAGGTGTTGCATGGCATACAACTCTTACATGAAGTATGGACGGAGGTGGACGTACCTGCTGACTACCGCGACCTCATCGGAATCTCAAAAAGGGTTCGTCCCCCATCTGAAGGGGGGCAGGATGATCGCTCCCAACACGACCCTCCTGCAAAACGCGAAGGTCTCAGGAGTGCGACACGCTCTCAGGGGCAGGGTAGTCAAGGAGCAGCCGACCGATATGCCGGAGGGCAGCAACGAGCTATCCTTCCCTTCCGACTCCCCGAAGAGAATGATGCTTCCTCCATTACTGATGACACGGTTGTCGACGACGACAGCGATTGGATCGAGTACATCCACAAGTGGCAGAAGGAAAGTGATGGCGCGGCGGGGAAGTGGGAGTCGGGCGAGTTTAATGGCTCGCACGATGAACAACTCGCTACTTATTTTGAGGAACACGCTCGTACTTCTCCTTCTCCAGGTGTCTGGGACAGCTGGAATCCCACTTGGGGCAGTCCCTCGCGGCATCCCAGTATCACTGATCGGTCTCGATTCTCGAGCAACGACTGGGCAGTCTTCAAGAACGACGTGTACCTTACTCGATTAGAGCACCCTCAGGTTGACGATTGACCTGTGATGTTCGCTTATTCCCCTTTGACGCCAATGATCAATTGATTCTGAATGTAGTATTACCATATCACCTAGATCATTCCCATCAAATATGTAGAATATGTCGGCTTGCTATGTTACCGTGGTTTTTATGTTTGTGCATGCGTCTGTATGAAACCTTGTATAAAATCCTCACCGAGTACACTGTCGCTCTCTAACTTCTGTCATCTTGTGCTCGCCAGGACGAGGGAGCCAATGTAGCATTTTCAGCCAGCTGCTTGTACTAGTACCCTCTCTAGTGCTCAGCGGTGGGAAGGGCCCACGAAATGCCGAAGGTGATCGAGTCGATTGATACCGATGGTTCCAGGCTTGTCATTCGCCGAGGATGAGGATGAGATGAACTTAACAAGCATATTGGAGCATGTTAAACTAAGATATCGACTCTACCCCTAGCCTGGGCTCTCCGTGCAGAAGGATGCGGACCCGATGGTTGCGTCGTCTCAGCCGGCGCATCCCTCGAATACTGAAAACACCCGGCATCCTTTTTAGGTCGCCAACTGTCGAGGACTCTGTGGAAGAGCAAGAGTTCAACGCTGACACGATACCCAATGACCAATGACTGCAGTCTGCTGTTCTCACTGCCACTGATCGTGCCGCCGAGGTAATCTTTCCATAAGAATCAATTTCTGACTAGCTCTAGCAATTCCAACGAATATCAACGCGAATGAGGAAGTAGCTCTACACATACCCGTTGAGCCCAGAGGATGCCACAGATACCAGCACAAAACAGAACTCGCCAATCCACCAGTCATCTTGCCTCATGTCGATGTCCAGCCATCACATGTGTACATCTATGCTGAATGGCTCAACGGTCAATTTTGCGATTGAGCTCTCCCGGGTGACCGACTGCGATGTCAGTTGGGTGCTGAAGCGCTGAATGATTAGACCTCTTTCTGCTTCCTTGCCATACTCTGAATAGATCCCATGCAGTCTAGTCCACCGTGTAGGTCAGCTCTCCCCTCTATCATCTATAGTAGACCCTTTAGTATGGGGCAGGGGACTGCTGAGTGCTGCGTGATCACTGCAGCACTTTAGTGGCTTGACAGCCAGTACTGATTTTTGGCGCGTCGCGGTATGAAATGACTTTTGATGGGATCGAGTCAGAGTGTTGATGGCAACCACACCAGGTCCGCTCCTCCGAGAACATATGTTTGGAATAAGCCTATCATTTATGGGACAATTTGACAAGCTTGGTGTGAGCAGGTCTGCGTGTGAGGATGCTGTATGATACGCGAAGCAAATATCTCCACTTGGAGAAGAGATGTCAATCTTACCAAAGACACGTTCACAGATTATGACACGGTCGTCCAGGAACACTACAGCGAGTTTTTGGACTCCGAGTCGGGAATCACGCACGGCGTCTGGAGAACCAGGGTGCTTGAAATTGAATCTCGTGAGTGCCGCGCAAGTGGACCTAGAGAGACCGTCAATAGAAGTTAATCGCCTCATTTTGCTACATCGATATTCGCGCTGACTGTACTTTTGCCTCCGTGGTATGTGCGCAATTTTAACTTGAGGCTCACGATGGTGATTGATGGGCCCATATCGCTTAGCACCATACGTTGACTTGATTGTTGCAACCCGGACGGCGGGCACGATTGTTTGACTAGGGTAGATGCTGTATCGTACGCGAAACAAAGGCCCCCTTGTTTCAGAACAATATCAGAAATGGAATAAAATAAAATAAATAGAAAAGACACGTACGTGCTGGACACACAGCAAGTGTCACGTCATAAAATACGCAAAAAGGGGGATTTGAAACTGACTGGTGGGTCCAGCGGGTGACATGCAAGAATCTAGACAAGTTTAGTTGACCCGTGACGCACACTTTTGCTTTGCCTCCGCCAGCTGTGAGTGATGGGAAATTCAATCCGTGTTCGATTGATCGGCACTTGTCGCTTACCATTTTAGGTCCTGTCCACATTCAACATGGGCGAACAATCATTGTGCAACCTCTTTTGGACGGACTGGTCACCAGTCTAGGCTGTGGACCTCGCAGTATGGACAGGTCAAGTGGAAAATAATGGCACGCGGGAGGTGGACAAAGCAGAACTGGCTATAAATGTTCAACGCAAGAGCGCCGCTCCTCAGCAACCGAAGTCCTCCATGCCAGCCGAAACTCGTTCGCAGACAGCGCGCTCCCAGCCTTCTACTCTTCCTATCCTTGAAGAAGACATTGGAAAGCTTGAGTTGGGAGACATTCCCAGCCGGGCTCAGCAATCATCTCCAAAGTACGACCCAGCGGCAGACCCAGCGGCAGAGATACGCGAAGGCGAAGGAATAACCACGTCAAGATGCGGGAGAACGAAGACCTCCACCGTTCGTACCGAGCAGAGAGAAGGGGAACTCAAGGCTGATCCCCATGAAGGTCGTTGTCTCATCACCAACCGGCAAAAGGCGGTCCAGTTGTGTCACCTTGTGGCAAAGGCCACTGACCACGAAATGGTTGGTATATCTGGATCTTGCCTGAGTCGATTTACTCACTGTGCTTACCGTGTCCGTCTTGAAGCTGACGAAATTAGAGTACGTCTGGGAAGAAGGCTATCAACAACTCAACGTCGATACGAAGCGCAATTTGTTATATTGTATGTATACTTAGCACGTATAAAGACAATATCACTGACTGTTTTTTTGTAGTACGAGCCGACTGGCATCATCTGTTCAACACGTCAGAGTGGGTGTTGATCCCGGAAGTCAAGGCTGTAAAAGAACTGAGTAAAATTTACCTGGAAGAAGAGCGTGAAACGAGAGATCTCACACAGGTATGCGAGTCTGAGTTCTTATGCTATTTATCATATTGAGAGGACGTTTAGCTATGTGTAAAGGAAACTTATCGGTACTACTTCCTTCCCGCACCGAGGTTGAAAGAACCGATTTGCCGCTTCCCGGACGTCAACAAGTCCCAACACCAGACTTATTTTCCACCTTTCCTCAATCTCGGTCTTCTTAACAGCCACATCCATCCGCAGTTCGTTGTTTTTAACACTGGGCAAAAGCTGCGGACCTTCACATGGGACGACATCATAGAGATGCGGTCCTTTCTCAAAAAAATGATTCCGCCTGAGGACGATGCCCTCGCGATGCTGAGCTCCATACAAGAATTATACAACGCATGGATGAATGTGAAGGTACCTCCTGGCTACCGCAACCTCATTGGAACCCCAGAACGGGCTCGTCCCCCATCTGAACAAGGGCAGGATGATCGCTCCCAACACGAGCCTCCAAATTGCGAACGTCTCAGGAGTGTGACGCGCTCTCAGGGACAGGGTAGCCAGGGTGCAGCCGACCGACATGTCGGTGGACAGCAACGGGTTGTTCTTCCCTTCCGACCACTAGAAGAAGACGATACCGATTGGATCGAGTACATCCACAAGTGGCAGAAGGAACTTGAAAGTGATGGCGTGACGGGGAAGTGGGAGTCGGTCGAGCTTCATGACTCGCGCGATGAACAGCTCACTGCTTATGGTGATGAACATGCTCGTACTCCTCCTTCTCTAGGTGTCTGGGACAGCTGGAAGCCCACTTGGGGCAGTCGCTCGCGGGATCCTAATATCACTGATGGGTCTCGGTTCTCGAGCAACGACTGGGCAGTCTTCAAGAACGACGTATACCTTACTCGATTAGAGTACCCCCAGGTGGACCTGTGATGTTCGCTTATTCCCCTTTGACGCTGACGATCAATTGATTCTGAATGCAGTATTCCATATCACCTAGATCATTCCGATCAAATATGTAGAACATGTCGGCTTGCTATGTTACCGTGGTTTTGACATTTGTACACACGTCTGTATGAAACCTTGTATATAAAATTCTCGCAGAGTACACTGTCGCTCTTTGATTTCTCCAGGACGAGGTAACGTTACGCTCACGGACAGGTTAAACGTTAACGAGTATTTTCAGTATCCTCTCTAGCGCTCACCGGTGGGAAGGGCCCACGGAACGCCGAAGGTGATCGAGTCAATTGATACCGGTGGTTCCAGGCTTGTCATTCGCCGAGGATGAGGATGAGATGAACTTAACAAGCATATTGGAGCTTGTCAAACTAAGATATCGACTCTACCCCCAGCCTAGACTCTCCATGCAGAAGGATGCGGATCCGATGGTTGCAGCGTCTCAACCGGTGCATCCCTCCGGCGATACCGAAAACACACAACATCCTTTTTAATAACTAATCGATTGATCGGCACTTTTGTCGCTTAGTACCATTTTAGGTTCCGTCTACATTCAACATGGGCGAACAATCAACGTCCTTGCCGGCTGTGGACCTGGCTGTATGGACAGGTCAAGTGGAAAATAATGGCACGCGGCAGGTGGACAAAGCGGACATGGCTATAAATGTTCAACCCGAGAGCGCTGCTCAGGCTCCCCAGCAACCGGAGTCCATGCCACCCAAAACTTATTCGCAGGCAGCGCGCTCCCAACCTTCTACTCTTGAAGAAGGCATTGGAAAACTCGACTTGGGAGACGACATTCCCAGCCGGGCTCGGCAATTATCCCCAGAGTATGACCCAGCGGCAGGGAGACGCGAAGCAATAGTAACCAACACCACGCCAAGATGCAGGAGGACCTCCACCATCCCCACTGAGCGGAGAGATCTAGGGGCACTCAATGCCGATTTCTATGAAGGTCGTTGTCTAATCACCAATCGGCCGCAGCCGGTCGATTTATGTCACCTTGTGGCCAGAGTGACTGATCATGAAACGGTTGGTGTATCTCGATTTCACCTAAGTCATTTCTTACCGGGTTCCTTTTGAAGCTGACGAAATTGGAGTACGTCTGGGAGGAAGGGTATTTACAACTGAACGTCGACTCAAAGCGTAATTTGTTACATTGTATGTATATCTCGGCGCATTCAAAGTCTGTGTTACTGACTGTCGTTATAGTGCGAGCTGACTGGCATCGTCTCTTCGACAAGCCAGAATGGATGTTGGTTCCCGAAGCCAAGGTTATACAGGACCTCAGAGAAATGTACCTGGAAGAAAAGTGTAAAACGAGGGATCTCGCAAAGGTCTTCGAATCCAATTTTTACGTCATTTGTGACACTAACTGAAGCTCGTTTAGCTATTCGTAAAGAAAAGTTATCGTTACTACTTCCTTCCCTTACCGACTTTAAAAGAACCGATTTGCCGTTTCCCGGACGTCAATGAGGAGAATCACAAGACTGTTTTTCCACCTTTCGCCAATCTCGGTCCTCTCGAGAGCCACATTCATCCTCAATTCGTCATTTTCAACACTGGTCAAAAACTGCTAGACTTATCGATAGAGGACACGTATGAGATTGTATCCATTCTCAAGCATATGATTCCCCGCGAGGGCAATGCGTCCAATATGCTGAACAGCATGGTACGTCTGTACAGAGCATGGACGAAGGCGAACATACCTGCCGACTACTGCAACCTCATTGGAACCTCAAAACGGGCTCGTCCCCCATCTGAACATGGGCAGGATGATCGCTCCCAATACGAACCTCCAAATCGCGAACGTCTCAGGAGTGCAACGCGCTCTCAGGGACAGGGTAGCCAGGGTGCAACCGACCGATATGCCGGTGGACAGCAACGAGCTGTTCTTCCTTCCCTGCCACCAGAAGAGGACGATTCTTCCTCCGTCACTGATGACACGGTCGTCGAGGATGATATCGATTGGATCGAGTACATCCACAAGTGGCAGAAGGAAAGTGATGACGTGGCGGGGAAGTGGGAGTCGGTCGAGCTTCATGACTCGCGCGATGAACAGCTCACTGCTTATGGTGACGAACATGCTCGTACTCCTCCTTCTCTAGGTGTCTGGGACAGCTGGAAACCCACTTGGGGCAGTCGCTCGCGGGATCCCAATTTCTCTGATCGGTCTCGGTTCTCGAGCAACGACTGGGCAGTCTTCAAGAACGACATGTACCTTACTCGATTAGAGTACCCCCAGATTGACCTGTGATGTTCGCTTATTCCCCTTTGACGCTGATGATCAATTGCTTCTGAATGCAGTATTACCATATCACCTAGATCATTCCGACTAAATATGTAGAACATGTATGTCAGCTTGGTATGTTACCGTTGTTTTGACGTTTGTACTTGCGTCTGTATGAATCCTTGTACAAAATCCTCACCGAGTACACTGGCACTGTCGCTCTCTAACTTCTGTCATCTTGTACTCGCCAGGACGAGGTGACGCTCACGAACAGGTTAAACGAGCTAATGTAGCATTTTGAGACACCGCCGCTTGTTCCTTCTAGCGCTCAGCGGTGGGAAGGGCCCACGAAACGCCGAAGATGATCGAGTTGATTGATACCGATGATTTCAGGCTTGTCATTCGCCGAGGATGAGCCAAACAATCATATTGTAGCTTGTCAGATTAGGATATCGACTCTACCCCTTGCCTTGATACTCAACTTGAATGGCCAATCACTGCTGTTTTCTCTGCCACTGATTGTGCCGCCAAGGTAAACTTTCCATAGGAATCGATTTCTGACTAGCTCTAGCAATTCCCACGAATATCAACGCGAGTGAGGAAGTAGCTCTACACATATCCGTCGAGTGAGCTAGACCGTTGATGCATTTTTTGATCGATCACACCGTTATGGGGTGCTGCACGAGAGTGAAGACGAATCTCGAGGCATCAACGCCGGTTGGCAGTACACTTTGAAAAAGGTTGAGTTTACTCCACCATGGTCCTAAACTGTCCAAGTCTTCCTTTCCCCAGGGCCCGTATAATTCCAGCTTTTGGAAATCGTTCATTCTCGACGTCTCGGCCCCCAGAGGATGCCACAGATACCAGCACAAAATAGAACTCGCCAATGCGAGCACACTAGGGGGTCGATGATCCTGTTGCGTTCTCGCTTTATTCGAGCTCGCCAATCCACCAGTCATCTTACCTCATGTCGATATCCGGTCATCACATGTGTACATCTATGCTGAATGGCTCAACGGTCAATTTTGCGATTGAGCTCTTCCGGGTGACCAGCTGCGATGTCAGTTGGGCGCTGAAGCGTTGAATGATTAGACCTCTTTCTGCTTCCTTCCCATACCCTGAATAAATCCCTTGCAGGCTAGTCCACCGTGTAGGTCAGCTCTCCCCTCTATCATCTAGATTCTATAGTAGACCATTTGGTATAGGGGGACTGCTGAGTGCTGCGTGATCACTGCAGCACTGTAGTGACTTGACGGCCAGTACTAATGTTTGGCGCGTCGCGGTATGAAATGACTTTTGATGGGATCGAGTCAGAGTGTTGATGACAACCACACCAGGTCCACTCCTCCGAGGGCATATGTTTGAAACAAGCCTACCATTTATGGGATAATTTGACAAGCTTGGTGTGAGCAGGTCTGCGTGTAAGGATGCTGTATGATATGCGAAGCAAAATATCCACCTGGTGATGTGGAGAAGAGATGTCAATCTTACCAAAGACGTTCACAGAGTATGACACCGCCATCCAAGAACACTACAGCGAGTTTTTGGACTCCAAGTCGGGAAACATGCACAGCGTCTGAAGAAATGGGGTACTTGAAATTGAATCTCGTAGGTGCCGCGTCAGTGGACCTAGAGAGACCGTTAACCGAAGTTAACCGGATCATGACTCGCCTCGTTGTGCCACACTGATATTCGCGCTGACTGTGCTTTTGCCTCCGTGGTATCCATGCGCAATTCAACTTGAACGTTTCGCGGATTGATTGATGGATCCATGTCGCTTAGTACCATGGGTTGACTTGCTGCATGTGTCGACTTAGTTGATTGTTTTTGACTAGGGTAAATGCTGTATCGTACACGAAACAAAAGCCCCCCGTTTCAGAATAAATAGGTACGTGCTGGTGGACACACAACAAGTGTCACGTCATAAAATACGCAAAAGGGGGATTTGAAACTGACTGGTGGGTCCAGCGGGCAAGATATCAGCACGTGCAAGTACCTAGACAAGTCAGTTCACCCGTGACGCACACTTTTGCTTTGCCTCCGCCAGCCGTGACGCGTGAGTGATGGGAAATTCGCGAATGGGGCTGATCGATTGATCGGCACTTGTCGCTTACCATTTTAGGTCTCGTCCACATTCAACACGCACAAGATGGGCGAACAATCAACGTCCTTGCCGGCTGTGGACCTGGCAGTGTGGACATGTCAAGTGGAAAATAACGACACGCGGGAGGTGGACAAAGCGGACCTTGCAGGTATAAATGTTCAACCCGAGAGCGCCACTCCCCAACAACCGGAATCCTCCATGCCACCCAAAACTCGTTCGCAGACAGCGCGCTCCCAACTTTCTACTCTTCCTATCCTTGAAGAAGGCATTGAGAAACTTGAGTTGGGAGACAACGTTCCCAGCCGGGCTCAGCAATCATCTCCAGAGTACGACCCAGATGCAGAGAGACGCGAAGCCGAAGGAATAGCAACCAACACCACGCCAAGACGCAGGAGGATGAAGACCTCCACCATCCGCACTGAGCAGAGAGAAGGGGCACTCAAGGCCGATCCCCATGAAGGTCGTTGTCTAATCACCAATCGGCCAAAGGCGGTCGACTTATGTCACCTTGTGGCCAGAGCGACTGATCATGAAACGGTTGGTGTATCTCGATCTCACTGAAGTCATTTCTTACCGGGTTCCTTTTGAAGCTGACGAAATTGGAGTACGTCTGGGAGGAAGGGTATCTACAACTGAACGTCGACTCAAAGCGTAATTTGTTACATTGTATGTATATTTTGGCGCATTCAAAGTCTGTGTTACTGACTGTCGCTATAGTGCGATCTGACTGGCATCGTCTCTTCGACGCGTCAGAATGGATGTTGGTTCCCGAAGCCAAGGTTATACGGGAACTGAGGGAAATTTACCTGGAAGAAAAGTGTAAAACGAAGGATCTCGCAAAGGTCTTCGAATCCAAATTTTTCAGTCACTTGTCACACTGACTGAAGCTCGTTTAGCTATTCGTAAAGAAAAGTTATCGGTACTACTTCCTTCCCTTACCGACTTTGAAAGAACCGATTTGCCGATTCCCGGACGTCAATGAGGAGAATCACAAGACTTTTTTTCCACCTTTCGCCAATCTCGGTCCTCTCGAAAGCCACATTCATCCTCAATTCGTCATTTTTAACACTGGTCAAAAACTGCTAGACTTATCGGCAGGCGACAGTTTTCAGATGGTATCCATTCTCAAGCAGATGGTTCCCCGCGAGGACGATGCGTCCAATATGCTGTACGACATACTAAGTCTGTACATAGCATGGACGAAGGCGAACATACCTGCCGACTACTGCAACCTCATTGGAACCTCAAAACGGGCTCGTCCCCCATCTGAAGGGGGGCAGGATGATCGCTCCCAACACGACCCTCCTGCAAAACGCGAAGGTCTCAGGAGTGCGACACGCTCTCAGGGGGAGGGCAGTCAAGGGGCAGCCGACCGATATACAGGAGGACAGCAACGAGCTATCCTTCCCTTCCGACACCCCGAAGAGGATGATGCTTCCTCCATTACTGATGACACGGTTGTCGACGACGACAGCGATTGGATCGAGTACATCCACAAGTGGCAGAAGGAAAGTGATGGCGCGACAGGGAAGTGGGAGTCGGGCGAGCTTAATGGCTCGCACGATGAACAACTCGCTACTTATATTGAGGAACACGCTCGTACTCCTCCTTCTCCAGGTGTCTGGGACAGCTGGAAACCCACTTGGGGCAGTCCCTCGCGGGATCCCAATTTCTCTGATCGGTCTCGGTTCTCGAGCAACGACTGGGCAGTCTTCAAGAACGACATGTATCTTACTCGATTAGAGTACCCCCAGGTTGACCTGTGATGTTCGCTTATCCCCCTTTGACGAGCCGATGATTAATTGATTCTGAGTGCAGTATTACCATATCACCTAGATCATTTCCATCAAATATGTAGAATATGTCGGCCTGCTATGTTACCGAGGTTCTTATGTTTGTGCATGCGTCTGTATGAAACCTTGTATAAAACCCTCACCGAGTACACTATCGTCCTCTGATTTCTGACATCTTGTCGCCAGGACGAGGTGACGCTCACGAACAGGTTAAACGAGCCAATGTAGCATTTTGAGACACCGCCGCTTGTTCCCTCCTCTCTAGCGCTCACCGGTGGGAAGAAACGCCGAAGATGATCGAGTCGATTGATACCGATGATTCCAGGCTTGTCCTTGTCATTCCACGTCATCAATGCCTGGCAGCCCTGGCTGGACGTTACCGAACTTTTGTTTTCTCTCAGGCTGGGATGGGTTCTTCAACGGGACTGCAGGCAGCTCACATCACTATGAACTGTCTTTCCAACGGTGCTCGAGACGCACATCTATTTTCCGATGCTAACATTACAAGGGCATGGGTATCTACGAAGAGGCGTTTCCCGCTCGCAGGAACCATTGTGCGGGGTGCTGACAACGCCCCACTCAGGGTAGCAACGGACTCGAAAGCGGACGACAGCTCAGGATTTGCCTCGGTACCCCACTTTGTCGTCCGGGAGCACGATCTCGCTGTCCTTCGTCCATGCGACATCGTCTTTGGGCAGGTGACTGATGCGGAAGAGGCGCAGCAGCAGGCGGCTGCAATCTCGCAGGGACCGCGTCTGCTCTCAGGAGAGTCGCTGATGCAGTTCCATGTCTTTCGCGAGACCGATGTTGAGAGGACGGACGTCCTTCACTTGATGATACTGGTGGCGCATTGTGTGACGGATGACAGCGACCAGAACATTCGCGCGATGCTTGTTGGATACGCTCGCGAGAGGGGCAGGGCACGAATCCGGCCAGGCTCCATTGGAGGAGAGGCTGGCGATGGCGATACCCTTGGTGGATCTTGAAACTGCAAGCGCAATGTAGGCATTTCCAAATGTGATGTCCATGCACACGACAGCTGGCAATCACAGTAGCAGTTTGTGCGGGTGTGAGCAATGTGGAGACGACGCCTGGTCGAGCGGCGGTGTGTGGTGTGACTGGTGTCGAACAGGAGAAACGACACGGGAGAGTATGCCCGCCCTCAGTCCAGCAACGCGACGGTGGCGGAGGGCAATCGGGAGTGTGGTATTTCGGCTGAGGATGAAAAGGACACAGGTGTGATATTATCTTTCTGGGCTGTCGTGTACAACCAACCCGTCGTTTTGATGGAACCATGATTATCATTGTAGCGAGCACTGGGTGAGGGAGCAATCACTTGAAGTCGACAGATACGCAAAGACCAGTATGGCCAGCATCGTCTGGCTAGTATTTCCCCATTGATCCTTTCCATCACTATGTAGGTACATCCTTTGTGCACGAATGGACAGTAGACCTTTGGTACCGGAACAGAGGTCCGCGAGGCGATGAATTGCAGATTGAATGCTTCAGAGAGTCGGCCATACTTGACAGCTATCTTGTTTGTGAGGAATAGCACGCTGGACTGCCTGCGGCAAAAGGGTCCGAGTGCTTTTATAGCAGCTATTACCGCAAGGCGACGCAATGGGGTATCGTTTATGCCGTTCGGAATATGGGGTATATTTGCTTCATCGTTCTCAATAGTGCTGATATGCATGTCAGATATGCACGTGAAGTATGTACAATGTATGACTTCCATGCGCGCCTCTGGGTAGTGGTCACTTTCCGAGCCATTGTGAGATGGTCAGAGTCTCAGAGATCTGAAGCCGGATGGTGTGCCAATGTAAATAAACACTTGAGAGATATAAATTTAACCCTGTATAAAACCTCACCAAGTACACTGTCGCTCTCTGATTTCCGTCGTCTTGTGCTCGCGGGGACAAGGTAACGCTCATGAACAGGTTAAAACGTGTTGGAGTATGTCCATCGTCCATACGAGCAAACACTAGCTTGGCCTCGTGCCGAACAAGAGCGACTCGGATTATACATCTGAGTCAATTTGCAATCGTAGACACCGTAAATACAGTCGACCTAGAGCTGGGGGCAAATAACAATTCCTTGGTCCCGTGCCCTCGCATCACATCCTCACTCCGATAAAACGTAATAAAGGACCCAATTTTTCAGACACCGCATGTAGGTACCGTACGTATCGCATCTTTCAACGACCTCTGGATGTTACCGAACGTTTGTTTTCTCTGGTAGAGGCTCTTCGACAGGACTGCAGACAGTTTACATCACCATTAATTCCGTCTCTCCAACGACACTCGAGACGCAAACATTGCAAGGGGGTGTATGTCTACGAAGAGGGGTTTCCTGCTCGGAGGCGCCACTGTCGTGCGGGGTAGTGACAACTCGCTGTCCTTCGTCATCTTTGGATGGGTGACAGGTGCGGGTGAGGCGCAGTCACCCCGTGGCAGGCAGCTACAATCTTGCATGGACCGCGACTGCTCTCAGAGGAGCTGCGCCAGCACCCCACGTCTTTCGCCGCGGAGACCGACCCTCGAGGACGGATGTCCATCATCTGATGATTACTGACGGCACACTGTGTGACAGATGAGACAGCAGAATATTCGCGCGATGCTGTTAGATACTCTCGCGAGAGGTGGAGGGCCCCAGCCTGCCAAGGTTCCGTTGGAGGAGAGGTTGGCGATGGCGATATCCTTGGTGGATCTTGAACTTGGGCATCTGCGCTCACTCAGTCCAGCAATGCGATTGTGATACTTCGACTGAGGATGAAGAGGACACAGGTGGGTATTGTCCCTATGGGTCGTCGTATACAACTAATCTGTTGTCTCAATGGGACCACGATTCTCATTGCAAGGCGGGCACGTTCGACGCCACACAGCGCCGCACGACCTGGCACGTCGTCTCCACATCGCTCACACGTCTCCACCCACACCCGCGCAAACTGCTATTGTGATTTCCAGGTGTCGTCTGGATGGTATCACAACCTGAAATCCCTATCATGCGCTTGCAAAGTAGCGATGGCCCGAGTGCTCTATCAATGGTACCTGCACGATGAAACCTCTGAGGAAGAATAGACATCGAATGAGACAGCCACATTTTAATGGCGGATCGCTCAGCCTACCTCGACGAGGCATGGTTCGAGCATGGCGGTAGAGGAGAGTTTATGTTGTGCATCAGTTTATACATTTACCAGCTCTCGTTTGACAGGTTCTTGCATCACGCTAGGCTGGTCAAGAAGCAGGCGACAGCGCTTTTCAATCATCCCCCGTTCTTAGAGCTCACACATGCCACGAATTTTGGCTACATCCAGGTTACTCGGCTGTGTGCTCTACGATAGATGCAGCGCGCTGAGACCACCAACGGCCATGGCACACATAACCCAAACGAGGATAAGATTCTGGCAGTAACAGACATACCTGCAATCTGGGCTCATCTCATGGAGGGTCTAGCCTTGGTAACGTGCGGCATGTATCCCTTTCCTAATCACGCATTCTCATATTTTGCCTTTCATTAGATGGATTTGATTTGATGTCCCCATCTGAATATCCGTTACCAGCCACCCGCTTTCGCCCTACTGTTCCGTTCCACATCCAGTCAAAACAGGTTATGTTACCCTGCCACACCATCTAATTCTGAGGCTGAAGCGATGGTTAAGATTGCGGTGGAGAACTTGAAGGTACATCTCCATACACCTCTGGCGGAGCTTTATCTTGGTGCATCTTCCATGCACTCGCGGAGAATCTATACGTGACGGAAACGTTGCTGTGTGCTGGGAATGGTCGGGTATGCACACGGATGATCTTGTTGATCTCGTTCCTCCTTTACAGAATCAGGCGAACCAAAAGTCATCGTGTTGTAATACTGTAGTAGCATACTGTACCAGTAGTAGCGGTGGAATCAAAAATATCCTCGTCGTGTCAAGCGTCAGCAGCATTCCCGATCGGAGGTGATGTTCGGCGAACCCGGCCGGCCGATGGCACATTGGTCACGGTTCCGGTAATCGGCCGGAATAAGTTAAGTTAACTGGAGGGGATACCCAACGGCCAAATCGCTGTTGTTCTTGATCATCGATCGCGCTGGCGAGGTAATGTTCCCGTACATTCATAGAAATCGATTTCTGACTAGACTCTAGCAACTCCAATGAATATCAATGCGAAAGGCAAACCTTGGAGTAGCCCTAGTATACATACTCGTCGAGTCTAGAGGATGCCACAGATGGTGGGTCGACAATTCTGTTGCGTTCTCACTTTGTTTATCCACTAGTACGATCAATTGATCGGCACTTGTCGCTTACCATTATAGGTCCCGTCCACATTCAACATGGACGAACAATCAACGTCGTTGCCGGCTGTGGACCTGGAGTATGGACCCGAGAGCGCCGCTCCGGAGTCCTCCGAGTCCATGCCACCCAAAACTCGTTCGCAGACAGCTCGCTCCCAACCTTCTACTCTTGAAGAAGGCATTTGAAAACTTGAGTTGGGAGACGACATTCCCGGCCGGGCTCAGCAATCATCATCCCCAGAGTACGATCCAGCAGCAGAGAGACGCGAAGCCGAAGGAATAGCAACCAAACGTCAAGATGCAGGAGAACGAAGACTTCGAGCCCACCGTCCGTACTAAGCAAAGAGAAGAGGCACTCAAGGCCGATCCCCATGAGGGTCGTTGTCTAATCACCAATCGGCCAAAGCCGGTCGAGTTATGTCACCTGGTGGCCAGAGCAACTGATCATGAAACAGTTGGTGTATCTCGATTTCACCTAAGTCGTTTCTTACCGGGTTCCTTTTGAAGCTGACGAAATTGGAGTACGTCTGGGAGGAAGGGTATCTACAACTGAACGTCGACTCAAAGCGTAATTTGTTACATTGTATGTATATCTCGGCGCATTCAAAGTCTGTGTTACTGACTGTCGTTATAGTGCGAGCTGACTGGCATCGTCTCTTCGACGCGTCAGAATGGATGTTGGTTCCCGAAGCCAAGGTTATACGGGAACTGAGAGAAATTTACCTGGAAGAAAAGTGTAAAACGAGGGATCTCGCAAAGGTCTTCGAATCCAAAATTTTCTGTCACTTGTGACACTAACTGAAGCTCGTTTAGCTATTCGTAAAGAAGAAGATTCATCGGTACTACTTCCTTCCCTCACGGACTTTGAAAGAACCGATTTGCCGATTCCCGGACGTCAATGAGGAGAATCACAAGACTGTTTTTCCACCTTTCGCCAATCTCGGTCCTCTCGAGAGCCACATTCATCCTCAATTCGTCATTTTTAACACTGGTCAAAAGCTCCAGGATATCAAGTCGAGGCACTTACTAGCCATGGTAGCCTTTCTCGGAGACATAATTGATGCCAGCGATGCGCTCGAGGTGTTGCATGGCATACAACTTTTACATGAAGCATGGACGGAGGTGGACGTACCTACTGACTACCGCAGCCTCATCGGAATTTCAAAAAGGGCTCGTCCCCCATCTGAAGGGGGGCAGGATGATCGCTCCCAACACGACCCTCCTGCAAAACGCGAAGGTCTCAGGAGTGCGACACGTTCTCAGGAGCAGGGCAGTCAAGGGGCAGCCGATCGATATGCAGGAGGGCAGCAACGAACTATCCATCCCTTCCGACCTCCCGAAGAGGATGATGCTTCCTCCATTACTGATGACACGGTTGTCGAAGACGACAGCGATTGGATCGAGTACATCCACAAGTGGCAGAAGGAAAGTGATGGCGCAGCGGGGAAGTGGGAGTCGGGCGAGCTTAATGGCTCGCACGATGAACAACTCGCTACTTATATCGAGGAACATGCTCGTACTCCTCCTTCTCCAGGTGTCTGGGACAGCTGGAAGCCCACATGGGGCAGTCGCTCGCGGGATCCCAATTTCTCTGATCGGTCTCGGTTCTCGAGCAACGACTGGGCAGTCTTCAAGAACGACATGTACCTTACTCGATTACAGTACCCCCAGGTTGACCTGTGATGTTCGCTTATCCCCCTTTGACGAGCCGATGATCAATTGATTTTGAATGCAGCATTAGATCATTCCCATCAAATATGTAGAATATGTCGGCTTGCTATGTTACCGTGGTTCTTATGTTTGTGCATGCGTCTGTATGAAACCTTGTATAAAGTCCTCACCGAGTACACTGTCGCTCTCTGATTTCTGTCATCTTGTGCTCGCCAGGACGAGACGAACAGGTTAAACGAGCCAATGTACATTTTTAGACACCGCCACTTGTACTCTCCTCTCTAGCGCTCACCGGTGGGAAGGGCCACGAAACGCCGAAGATGATCGAGTCGATTGATACCGATGATTCCAGGCTTGTCCTTGTCATTCCACGTCCGAATCAATGCCTGGCTGGACGTTGGTGGATACCCATCCGACTCAAGGTCGCGTCTTTCAACGTCCTCTGGACGTTACCGAACTTTGTTTTCTCTGGGATGGGTTCTTCAACGGGACTGCAGACAGCTCACATCACTATGAACTCTGTCTTTCCAACGGTGCTCGAGACGCACATCTATTTTCCGAGGCTAACATTGCAAGGGCATGGGTGTCTACGAAGAGGCGTTTCCCGCTCGCAGGAGCCATTGTGCGGGGTGCTGACAACGCCCCACTCAAGGTAGCAACGGACTCGAAAGCGGACGACAGCTCAGGATTTGCCTCGGTACCCCACTTTGTCGTCCGGGAGCACGATCTCGCCGTCCTTCGTCCATGCGACATCGTCTTTGGGCAGGTGACTGATGCGGAAGAGGCACAGCAGCAGGCGGCTGCAATCCTGCAGGGACCGCGTCTGCTCTCGGGAGAGTCGTTGGTGCAGCTCCATGTCTTTCGCGAGACTGACGCCGAGAGGACGGACGTCCTTCACTTGATGATACTGGTGGCGCATTGTGTAACGGATGGGACAGCGACCAGAACATTCGCGCGATGCTTGTTGGATACGCTCGCAAGAGGTGGAGGGCCCGAGCCTGGTCAGGTTCCATTGGAGGAGAGACTGGCGATGGCGATACCCATGGTGGATCTCGTACCTGGGCATCTGTCCTCGCTCAGTCCGGCAATACGACGCTGGCGGAGGGCAATCGCGACCGTGATATTTCGACTTAGGATGAAAATGACACAGGTGGGTATTATCTTTCTGGGCTGTCGTGTACAACTAACCCGTCGTTTTGATGGGACCGTGATTATCATTGTAGGGCGGACATACTCTCCCGTGTCGTCTCACCCATTCGACACCATACACCGTCGCACGACTTGGCGTCGTCTCCACATCGCTCACACCCGCGCAAACTGCTGTCGTGATTCCCAGCTGTCGTCTGCATGGCATCACATTTGGAAATGCCTACCTTGCGCTTGCACAAGTAGCGATGACCCGAGTGCTCTACCGACGGTACTTGCGCGGTGAAATCTCTGAAGAAGAATGGACATATCGAAAGAGACAGCCACATATCAGTGGCGGACCACTCAGCCTGCGTCGGTACCTCGACAAGGCATGGTTTGAGAATGGCGGTGGAGGAGAATTTATGTTGTGCGGAAGTTTATACACTTACCAGCTCCCCTTCATGACGCTCGGTTCAACGGCGGAACGACACAGATGCTTCTTGTCGGATGGCGCACCCCCGTTCCCGGACCTGCTCTCGTTTGACCGGTTCTTGCATCGCGCTAGATTGGTCAAGAAGCAGGCGACAGCGCTCTTCAATCATCCCCTGTTCTTAGAGTTCACACGTGCTGCTTATATAGACTACATCCGGGTTACGCGGCTGCGTGCTCTACGATGGATGCAACACACTGAGACCGCCAACGTCCATGACACACATAACGAGGACGAGGACAAGGTCCTGGGAGTGACAGACATACTGTCTGGGCCCATGGAGGGTCTAGCCTTGGTAACGTGCGTCGTGTATTCCTTCCTAATCACGCGTGAGTCTCACCTCTTGCCTCACTAGGTAGATTTGATCTCCCCATCTGAATACCCGTTACCACCCATCCACCCACTTTCGCCCTACTGTTCCACTCCACATCCAGCCAAAGTAGGCTATGTTACCCCGCCCCCACCATCTAATTCTAATGCGGAAACGATGGCCAAGATTGTGGTGGAGAACTTGAGGGTACATCTCCACACACCTCCGGCGGAGCTTTATCTCGGTGCGAACACCTCACGCGGACGGATGAACATGTTTGTTCATTATGATAGGAACGTGTTCCAGGAGGAAGTCGTCAGCGAGTGGTTGGACGAAATGAGGGAGGCGGTGTTGTGGTACCTTGGTCGGACACAGTGATTCGGTTCGAACAAGCAGAGATACCGCGGTAACGCGACGCTGTGAAACGACAACGCATGTAGTAGATTTAGTTCTGCCCAATGTGAAACAGGGGTCATATATCCCTATTATGGCATTTTCAGACTCCGCTTGTAACCTACTGCAGGTAAGTCGCTCTGGATTGAGTTCATCGCCCCGCTCGACGTCAAGACCCGTTTCAAGGCCCCTCTCGCTGTCCAAATTTACCGTGAGTGCCGTTCATACCAATCTTCCATGCACTCGCGCAGAACCTACACGTGTCGGAAACGTTCCCGGGTGCTGGATGGTCGGGTATACACACAGATGATCTTGCTGATCTCGTTCCTCCTCTGCAGAGTCAGTGCGAACAAAACGTTTCGCAGTACGTCGTCCGTCCTGGTGCGCTCTGGTGTTGATACTTGACACTGACTGGTCTGGATGGCAGCTCTCGGCGCAAGAATTCATTTAGCCCAGCATGCTTATTTCCAAGAAGAACAGGCGCATCATTTTCGAAAACCTCTTCAAGGGTACGTGGTTGCTCATCCATCTCTATGGAGCTCCTCGTGCTCACTCGATCGTCGTGTTTTCGTCCCCCTCACTATCTCGTGAATGCATGCACCAACAAACGGACTACAGAGGGTGTTCTCGTCGCCAAGAAAGACTTTAATGCGCCCAAACATGAAGACCTCGACGTGCCCAACCTCGAGGTTATCAAGGCGATGCAGAGCCTGACCTCAAAAGGACTCGTCAAGACTCAGTTCTCGTGGCAGTACTACTACTATGTGCTCACGCCCGAGGGTGTCGAGCACCTCCGGGAATGGTATGTTTGTGTTCTTTTTATGGATGGGATGAGCGGCTTGTGCGACGTGCTCATGCGGGTTGGTTTTGTAGGTTACATCTTCCCACTGAAATCGTCCCTGCCACGCACAAGCGTGCAGCTCGCCCCCCACGTCCAGCTGCTGTTCGGCCCGGCGCTGGCGAAGGCGCTGGTCCACGTCCACCTCGCGGCGACCAGGAGGGCTACCGGAGAAAGGAAGGTGGTGCCCCTGGTGACTACAGGCCATCCTTTGCTGGTGTTGGTCGGGGTGGACCTTGAGAGTGAATCATGTATATTCGTCATCGCGCGACTGACGTCTTTGGCACGGCGCCCTCAGTCCCTTATTTTCCAATCTCCTTGAAAAATGTTTGTATGAGCATGTCGCATGTTTACTCTATGCTATATGCTATGGAATTCACTTCCTCTGTGCACGGCATTGATGTACATCACCATTTACCAAAATATTCTACAACGTTGCCGATAGCTCCCCCGCCTTGCCCTGTTTCAAACAACTCTTGGCGCGTTTCGATGACCTGTTTTGAAAACGAGCTAACGAGCCCATCATTATCAAGGCGCGACGACCAGAACAAGGACTCGTACGAACCTGGTTTTGCTGCAATCTGTAGAGCCACTGACGAACACCCTCGCTTGCACGACCACCAATTTATCTAAGATTCCAAACACTCCAGAATCGCCCAACAGCGTTTCGTTTACGTCGAACCTGCCCTCGACGTATGGATAACGGCGAAGCTGCCCCGCGAGGTCCGTCAGCTTCCATGCTTCCAGCTCTCCCCCGGATTGGAACGCTTCAACGAGTACCCCGATAGCGTCGTCGTGTTCGAGCGAGACAGTCTTGAACGTACTCGATTTTCGCATAGGATTATCATTTCGCACATCCTTGGTCCTCCCAATGTCATGCAACGTCCGGTCGTCGTCCATAGGGAAACGCACCCCATCTATGAACGTACTGAGAGGGCGAGGGTGGTCCGTGGCAAGCCACACGTGCCGCACGTCTTTCCC
This sequence comes from Boletus variipes var. fagicola, assembly GCA_038092395.1. Taxonomy (NCBI): domain Eukaryota; kingdom Fungi; phylum Basidiomycota; class Agaricomycetes; order Boletales; family Boletaceae; genus Boletus; species Boletus variipes. Next base: position 3,735 of record JBBPQG010000219.1, on the reverse strand, counting down.
CGTAACGTCGTCGTGGAGGAGCGCATGGAGGGTACTGACCAGCGAGGCCGCGCACCATGCGAGGTTCTGCACGGGTACGTTTTCCATTCTCCAGTGTACACCCAAGAATGGACCTAGGTTGTCGGAAAGGCGATCTGCAAGATCGTAGAGCGGGGGCGCGTAATGTAGATTGAAAGTCGCCTGCGCGGATGCAGCAAAGAGCGGATGACGGAGGTCATAATCGAGGACGAGGACATCGATGTCTGCAAGGGACAAGTAGGACGCGTTGGTGTATTGAGGTGTATATCCGTATCCTGGTTCCATCATCCATTCGGGACCGAAATCAGAATTCGTATCTAGATCTAGACTGTCCGACAAAAGTTGAACGAGACGGTCTGAGCGATCCGACTCTGTCTTGAGCGAGCGCGAGTCAACCGAGATAGATAGCACCATCTCTGGTAAAGAAGAACGCAGTTGGGCGAGTCTGGACCCGAGACAGGACAACATCTTTGGATGGACCTCCGTTTTTTCGACGATGAACGGAACGTCCTCGGAATCCTGTCGACTTGCTGGCAAATCACGACGGTCCCGGCGTAAGGATTCCATAGCAACGACGAAGCTGCTTGGCGGCACCGGTCTCTCGTCGACCCACTTGGCAAATCCCCGGAGATCGATCGCCAGCCAAGAATCCGAAGCGTTATCGTTGCGCATAAACCCATTCGTATCGTAATACGCGTCAAAAGGCCACTCGGAACACGCGCTCATCCGGCTCTTGCCTACGTTGGGCAGGACGACCGTTCGACCGAGTCGTTTTGCGAGCACCAAGACCTGCATCAAGTGGACGCGGGCTTTGGATTCCTGTTCGCCGATCCGGACGGGGAGGAGGAAGCGGCATGTACCATGGCAGTGACCGGCATCGAATGACGAGAGCTTCGTGATGTCGTCCTCGCGGGTGCGAGTGCGATCATCTACGTTTCCCGCGAGGTCCTCGGTAGCGTGGTCTTCGGGAACACGAGTGACGGGTGGCGGCCATGCGTTCAAATGGGGTGTCGTACGACCTGGTTTACGCGAAGACGCAACCACATGGTCTTGCGACAGATTCGCTTCCTCGCCAGGGACACCGCCTTGTCCATCGCGCGCGCGCCAGTCCACGACCGCAGGAGAATACCGCGGAGTCGAAGCTGGTTCCGAGTTGTCACTCGGTTGGGATACCGCCGTCTTACCCTGGGTCTTGAAGTTCGCTTTCGGCACCGGCGCGAATGAGGATCGCTCCAGTTCCCATAGAACAAAGTAGAGTACGATGGTGACCACGATGAGTGCTACGAGAATCGCGCTGCGTAGCGCGTCGGGTTGGGCCGCGTGACGATGTCGAACATGGATTGAGCCGCTCACAGAGTCGTCTTCGCCCGGAACGAGGTGAAAGCCAGTATCGCTGGTGTGGGGAAGCTGATTCAGTGGCCTGGTCGAAGACAATGGTTGTTTAAACCGTTTCACCCGCCTTGTGGGGTTGTGCATAGGTGGTGCAGTCAGCTGTTAGTCGCACAGGCGTGAGTTGTGTAGAAGGTGCCGCCAAAGGGATTCCACGGTGGAACACGCAGAAGAATATCATATAACTACCGCTACACGTGTACTATCTATCCGCACATGTTTACAAAAGAAACAAATTACATTCCTACAAAAGCATACCCTCGTCCTCTCGCATGTGTTGGTCCTTTATAAACGCGATGGACATGGCGATCGAGACATGCGCTACCCGTGCGATCCATCCGGGTTGACAATACCAGTGACGTTCGAAAGATACGCTCCCCAGTCGTTTACCCTAACCAGATCGTCCCATCCATCAATTGTACGACAATTCGTCAATAAAGACACACGCACCCGAAGCCAGTCGGTGCAGACGACCACATCGCAATCGTGTCCGGGTCCACATCCAACATCGCATTCGTATGCATCATCGATGGTTGCACGCTACCAGCTACAGTAGCATCCATGAACGCCTGCAAATCGTTCGCAGCCGGTTGGCATCCACCCCCATGACTGGCGGGGCTATGCGTTTGCTGAGAAGAGAGACTGCCAAACGGACTTGACATCTGGTCCAAGAACAGGTTGTCGATCGAGTACGCGTCCTCTTGCACAAAGTTGTGCCCAGTCATCGGCGCAGGCGTTGTGTTGGTTGGTTGCTGTGTCCCGTTGGACAACGATGAGAACCACACATTCGAGGAATCGGACGACGTCGACGCAGTGGGCACAGCCGCGTGGAAAATGACTTGTCCGTGCAGGGGAAGCCGCCCTAAATCATTGCTATAGACTGGTAGATTGTATGACTGTGACGGTTGTGATGGTGGCGGTTGCTGCTGGCGAGATTGCTGTGACTGTGAGTAGGTATCGCGAGCGACTCGACGTGATCCAGCGATCGTCCGAGGACTGCCCTTGGGTGTCAACACGGGGCGCGAAGCCATTACAGGACTGTCAGAGTCTCTTTCACGTTTTGTCCCTCCTTGAGGGCTAAGTTGAGGAAGAGGCAGATCTCCCACAGAAGCGAGTTCGTAAAGTATATCCCTATAGAAGGGGATTGGGTATAGGTTATGAAACAATCCCCTTGATAATTACGAACCAGAGTCTCCCGGCGGTATGGTACCTATGCAAACGTGAGTTTGACAATGGTATCGGTATCCTCGAAAAAGAAACACGTACCGGCTCTCACAAGACTTTAAAAGCCCCATACACTTGTGGACATCAGCCATCTCCTTTGATGGATCCGTTGAAAGTCCGGACCGTTTCCCTCCCCAAATATTGAGCAAAAGCACGATCCCGGCAGTAAAGGCGTGCAACTGCCAAACAAACTCAGTAATCCTGACAAGGCCATGAAATTGCAGCCTACGTGTAGAAAGGGTGCATATCCTCTTGCACGTTTCCTGTATATATCAATGACATGGCTGCATGAGCGAGCAGCATTAGTACAGATGGCAAGAGACGGAAAGGAGAGAGGGGAAGGTTTGCGGGGAGAGGGTATGAACGGCCGGTGGATAGCTATTTGAACGTTGTAGTAGTTTGCGTACAGCGCAGTCGACTGCATGAAAAAGATCGAGTGCGCGTCCCGAGTAGGGTCCCAGCGTACTGTGTGCAATGTTAGACGACAAGGTAAATGGCGTGGTTGTTGCTCACAGTAATCCGGTACTTCGTCGATCCATTTGTTCAGAGAAGAATCAAGTTCCGCTACAATATGTTGTTCCCACTGTTGGCCGACGAATCCCAAAAGGATCTTTGACTTGTTGATGGAGTACTACTCGATATTGTCAGCAACCAAAGACACAGCACAGTAAGGAACATACAATCGTCCTATGGGCAAACGAAAGTATGTTATTAAGTTTGAGGAAGCTGATAAAGAAGGAAACTGTCGAGGGTTTGTCGGGGGGCTGCTTGAATGCTTGCTGTGGATCGGGATGTTCCCAGTACTCGTCATCACAGTCGATAGGGAACTCAAGGTCGAAACTACAAAATGTCGATCAAAGCATAACAAAGGGCAAAGAACAACTTACTCCTCATCTTGGATGGCACATGGGCGACCCAACGACGAGCTCATCAGACGATCAAACAAAACCAACACCCTACATTTCGACACGACCGGTCAGTAAGAGGGATGATCTGAAAAGAGCTTGGCAGGCCTACCAAAATGCCCTCTTCCATAATTCACTTTCTACAGAGGGTGCTTCGCTGTAGGATTTGCGCCGGTGAGCACCAACATCCTGTGCGAGT